>WBZZ01003893.1:202500-285000 GCA_019918135.1 Paulinella micropora
CATACCCCTCTCTGCCGCTAAGATTGTTTGAGAGTTATCCTCAAATAATTCTATCGGGCTCTTTTGGGCTATGTTTAGTTGTTGTGTGATGTGTTTTAGCGCAAGTCCCTCTCCAATGCACTCAGTCGCTGCAAATATTTCAGCATCATTTGAATTCAGGGCGATGCTCTGTCTTTTTGATAATCATGCAACTGGATCGCTGCCCCATATGATCACGAATCCAGCGCGGGACTTTCCTGTTTTCTTACAAACTTTGTGAGCCGCGTCAGGCCACATGGAAAGTTTTGGATAGGTTTGCCCTTCCTGCTCTGACTTAGGCTCATGGTAAGCTAAATCTCGATAAGAGTTAACTAAATAACGAAAGATTCTGCCTAAAATCGCATAAGTTATTCCCTTATCGATAGTTTGCATGACACTTGCCGAATTTAGTGCTTGTTCTATATCGGGTCTTGTCATCTTCGCGAGAAACATCAAACGACCAACTAAACTAGGAATTGAAAATTTTCGCTAGCTGGCTGATTCCGACAGTTCCGTGAAATGTTCTTGCGCTGGAGTCCTGACGGGTTTAGCAGAATCGTAACCTCTTTTAGTATCTGCTGCTGATATTTTCGCTGATGCAAAATGATTTTTCCATTCGATTGCTCTATCTCTATTCCTTTGAATTCACGGGCTATATCGAGTCTTTTGAGCGGGAAATGTTTTTCTAATGCGGACGCAAAACGCTCATATGCTTGTTTGTTTGGTGCTGTGAACAACAAGTCATCTACATGAAATATTCCTACTATTGATTTTCTTAAAGCTTTATCATTTTCTACAAACATACATAAATCAGAATCTAGCAGTCTAAAACCTAGCACCTCTAACTTGGGTGCTAATATCTCATACCATCTTCTTCCTGCCTGAGGTGCGCCATACAAGGCACCATCTGTACGCCATATCATCCCCTCATGCCCTTCTCTGTCTACACTCTCTGGTGCATGTGCATAAACAGGATCATTCATACGAGCATTCAGGTATGCATTTTTAAAATCTATGCCGTATAGTTGTTTTTGTGCCAGGCAGATAGTTTGGCGAGAAATAAAAGTGAATGGTGCGCGGCGCAAGGAACAAAGAGCTGATCTGGATTATAGCTAACACCGGGTTCTAACATATCTCCCCGTAAAGCTAAACGAGACTTTATGAACTTTTTCCCGTTCTCATCTAACTTTACTTTGTGAACCCATGTCAATCTAACTACCTTACTAACTTTTGCCTTGCTTGCCTCCTTAATAATTTATGGGGTACCCATGTGTATGTGTTAAAGGATTGAAGAGCTTTTAGCTCTGCTTTCATACCCTCTAAAACATCTTTAGCTGTCAAACCTGCCTCTATGAAATCTTTGGGTACTCTGACGTCTACATACAAATAAAAATCACGAATCTCATCTGCCACCATACGGTCATCGCATAAAAACATATTAGCGGGACTTTGCAACGGGAATTTTGGATCTTTCACGGAGTATTTGTGGATTTCCGAATTCAACATCCGTTCTTCTTCGTCTTCAAACTTAACTATGTGAGTGGGCTGAGGTCTGTCTCTTACTACGAGTCTATCTCTGGGGTCACTCACTCTGCTGACTACCCCTACTCGTACTATGCTCTCCCATCCCGCACCTACTTTTTCTTCGCTCATCCATCTCCCCATGCACGCGCTGACACTCTTACTACCTTACCTATCAGCTCTTGAGCCTCTCTCTTTTCTCTCTTGGGCTTATTGCTAGGGGTAAATCTCTTTACTGCCTTGCGCTGCCTTTTACCGGGGATTATGTTACTCTCCGTTACTCTCTGAATCTGCTCCCACGTTAGTCCCTTAGATGGTGGTGATTTTTCTTTGTATGCTCTTCTTTCATGTATTTTTAGTGGATCTATTGGATCTTGTTCATTTTCATGTTCTTGTGGTTTGGTTTTGTGCTCTGTGGTTGATTGTTGTGGATAATGTGGCTCTGGACTTGTGTGTAGGCGTGTCTGTTTGTGATCCAGTGTATTCTTCTCCACATGCTCATTCTCATTCACATCGACATCGACATTCTCTATCTTCCCCTCAGCTTCATCAAGCTGTGTTGTTCGGTGGTCGTTGTTGACGTTGTGCGGTGACTTAGGTGATTGAGGTGGTGACTGGGGTGGTGACGCTTGTGGAGATGTGTTTGGTTGCTCACTCTCATTCTCATTCTCCCCCTCAGAGTCATCATTATCCCACGACACTAGTTTAGGAGGATGAGCGTGTTTACCGATTTTGTGGATATTAAATCTCACATCTCTCACTCCGGAAATTATCTTCTTACCGTGCCATACGCGGTATAGTTCCCGAAATAAATCATATCATACTAGCATCACCTTTTTCCTTCTGTACTCTCCCTTCCGCACTTTACTCTTAGGTACATGTAACACACCCATGCATCCTATTGGTTTTAAGTGAAAGAGTGCTGGTTTTCTACCTAATAGCTGTTCATAAGGCGAGATTCCTTTGCGTTCCCCGTGAATTGCCGGTAGTATGTTGTGAGTTGTGGCTGCGTGTTCTAATTCTGCCCAGAATTGTGGCGGTAATTTAGCGTGATATCTAATTGCTCGTGCAGGCCCCGCCGTAATATCATTCACTTTTTCCGCAATAGGATTCCCGTCTTTATCGTTTGTCGCGGAAGTTTTCCAAATAAAGCGAATATTTTTCCACCACTTTATGACTTCCTCCGGAATATCAAATTCTTGATCTGCGCGAATTTCCTTTACTTTGTTTTCTGTCTGTCTCTCATAAAATGCTACAGCTTGTTTTAAACAATCTACAAACTCATTCTTATGGGCTAAATAAAAGTCAAGAATGAATAGTGAGTAGTCGTCGGTGACCGAAAATTTATACCGTTTACCACCTATTGATCTAGTTGCCCACGGTCCTGATGTGTCTATGTGTAGGATTATACCTGGCTTTTGAGCTCTTTCTATCGTATTAACAGCAAAACGTGGCAAACATTTAGACTTTCCTATCATGCAAGATTCGCAGATCTCACATCACTCTCGTCACCAACTAACTTAACGTTCAAAATTTTTTGCCAATAGGCGCATCTTTGTTAACCCATAATGCCCACGGGCGTAGTGAAAAAGCTTGATTCCTATCTTTCTAGGTTTGTCTGACTTTCTGGGGTAAGCTTCGTATAATACTATATCTACGTGTGATTCTTTCTCTCTCTTATCTTCATGCTTACTTATCTCGTTTTTGTTGTCATTTGTGGAGCCTCCCTCCCCTTCTACCCCCTTGTCGCGAAAGGATCATACCTAGTGGTTCATTATATTCGTCATCCCATCTATATATCATACTTTTAGTTAACCTCCCCCTTACCAGTATATCACTCTCGTTAATGTGGATGGGGTGTTTGAGTATTACTAGCTGTCCGTTTTGGTGGATGACTGATCTGTTGTGTTTGTGGTCCATCTGTCCTGTAGAGACTATGCTAACTGGCAAGGTAGTGTCGAGTAACATCTTGTTTTTATGCTGCTCTAGGCCTTCCTTTCCCATCTATCACTGTCAGCCTAGCTCTTCCTGACTTACTCAACTCCCTTTCTCTATTACCTGTCAGTAGTTCTACCGGGTCTATCTCATCGACATCCATCAATCTGTCTTCTCTGCATGATATGTCTGTGCTTGCTCCACTATCCTGTACTGTCATGTCTCTCTTTTTCATCACTCTTTTTCTCACATGTATCAATACATGTTCTGTCTCTCCTTTTATCTCTGTCTCTATTTCTGTCTCTAGTTCTCCCTCTCCTCTTCCCTCACCTTATCTCTCTTCTGTGAGTTGTGGAGGTGTTGTAATGGGACTCTGTCTGACTGCTCTATTCAAGTACACTCCCTCTATTGCTCTCACTATGTCAATCAAAAAGTCATCACTCTCTAGTTCGCCACTCACAACACGCATCACTTCTCCATTCATTCCCCTCACGCACTCATTCATCAACGTTTTAGCTATTTCATTTTATATCTTTGAAGGTGATGACGGGGGGGTTGATGGGTTGTGTGTTTGTTGTTTGTGTTGGTGGGAGTGCTGTGATTGGTCTAGAACTAGAGATTTGGAGTTGTTGTGAGGTGGGACCTACTTGATTGCTGAACTTGTTTTCAGAAGTGGGACCCAGTCGTTGCTCTCCCTCAACCACTCCACTCTCTTCGCCCCCTTCTTTGCTCTGGCCGGTCCGCTGACTAGAAAATAGGTTACGTTTGCTAAACTTTTTCTCATGTGGTGGTTGCGGAATATTTTGCGAAACTTGTGGACTTGTGGAAATTTTGGTGTCACGTAAAGTTTCAAATTCCCCGAAAACGAGACTTTGTGAAATTTTATGAGACTTTTCCAATGCAGTAGCTTTAAGGCCTCGTTCGTCTGGGTAGTAAGGAGATTTGGGGGGACGCAACACGGGACTTACCGACAAATCCAACTCCGGGTAATCTGGGTCTTGTGTGGCGTGATATCCGCAGTATCTCGCATAAGATAATCGTTTCGCTTGATTTTCGTATACTCCCTTTCCTTTTGATTTTTCAACGGAGACATTACACGGTTTTTTGCGTCTATTGATTCCTGCACATTTCGTGTCAGGCGTGACTCCGTAAGAACTCTCGAGCCTCAAAGGAGTTTCGTTAGGGTTAGGGATGACTGGGGAACTTCGTGAGGTGGCGGATACTAACCGCACTTCCTTGCCTTCTCCCCGTAGTGAGGAGGGACCTCGTAGGGTGGCCGATACTAACCGCACTTCCCGTCTTTCTCCACTCTCACTACGTCTATTCCCTACCCTAGGTGTGGTCTTTGTATCGTTCAAAAGGGCTTGGGGACATGTTGGTTGCTCATCCTCTTTTCCTCTTTCCTCCTCCTCATCATCGCTCATCATAAGTGTTCCCCATATGGATTAAGTCAACGTTTGTATCAGAGTCACTTTGTTCGTTTTCGTTTTTGTCGTTGCTTGTTGTTATCAAAGTGAGTGCTTTCTTTTTCTTATAAAAAGATTTCTTTTTGTTCTTGTAGTTGTTCTTTTGTTCGTTCTTTTCTTGTTCTGTGGACTTGTTTTCTGTTTGATTCCGCTTCAATTTTCCTTCTTTGCGGAACTTTTCCGAAATCACCTGGCAATATCTCATGGTCTGGCATTTAGCATCACATCCAAAACACGTGACTTTGAGTGTCCAGTTTGGAGCTTTCTTTGGTCCCGATTTATTGTCTCCACTTTTCCCTTTGTTATCCATAAGGAGATTGGTTTCTTGCTGCTGCTTGCCATCCCGAGATTTCCTGTTATTATATTTGCGTATTTATGCTTTTCTTTCACGAAAATTTTTTCATCTTCAGTTGGTACCAAGTCATTCATCACTTCGGCAGAGGTGATCAGTCTCTTTAGAGTTGAATCATACCGGCGGTTTGTAATACCGGAACCAGGACATTTCCAGGGAACTTGGGAACACGGATTGTAAGTTTATTCAATTTCAAATTGAACAGTAGCGATACAGGTAATATTAATATTTTCAAGACCAAAAAAATTATGAGTTTTTCATTTTTCAGTCAGTTTTTTGGTTTTGTGTCACTTTTTCGTTTTGTGTCAAAAATTCAAATTTAACTGTAACACTTCGCTAATTTACGTGATTTTTGCGGACGCATATAGCAGTTAATTTGACAATTCAAATTTCCAACCAAAATCAAAATTCCAACCAAAACTAAAAAACTAACTATTTTTTTGTCTTGAATGTCGATAGCAATACATAATGGTTATTTGGTATGATCAGGACATTTTCTAGATGTTCATGTTCCCATTTCACGTGAACCTATTCTACACGGAAAGGACACATAACAGTTAAGGATATATGTAGCATGTACCATGTACCATATTTCCCTCAGCACCCCCTTATGAGTCTTTGCAGTGTTGAATAATAACAATATCATTAACAAAGGGTTACTGAATTCGTACAAGTTCTATCAACAAAATAAATCTACCTTACACCCCTCAATGTGTGAAAGAGATATATACTGAATATTTGTAACAAAGCTCAGAGAACGATAAAAGAGAAACTAGGTTAATGATGTGAAGAAAGATAGTCCACTCACAACTCAACATCTCACCCCCTTAACTAACAACTAATAAAGTAAAGAAAGTAAGAGCTGCTAATTGTCCTCATAAAGAGCTCGACACATCACATAGCGCGAAGAGAGTCTTGACCGTTTCCATCTTCGTCTTAAAAGTCACACTTGACTGATGGACACTCACATAGCGCGAAGAGAGTCTTGACCGTTTCCATCCTCGTCTTAAAAGTCACACTTGACTGATAGACACTCACCCCCAAACGGGCCAGACGAACTGAGCCAAAGTCCATTATTACGTATTTCCTTAATTCCAAATCAACAAAAGAGACAAAAGAGCTCGAGCGAATGAAAGCCACACCCCCAGGACACAAGATCGACATCAGAGATCACTTACCCTGTCCGCCAAGAACGACAAAAAGTTTCAAGGTACGAGCGGCAAACAGTGCACCAACCCAAACCAAAGTCAAGTGTGTCAATTCAAACGCACTCAGATATGCTAACATTACCACAAAAGCGACGCGACAAATAAGAAGAAAGAATAGCTGACAGTACGCCGCCAAACAACGCAGCCAAAGCCAACCGAGCGTAAAAGTACATACTCCCCGGCACCAGCCACCAAACGACCGAAGAGCGTCCATTAACGCAGCCATAACGCGATGAAACGCAGACCGGCACGGCTAGAGGACCAGAACAGACACGTCCCTTTGAAAAATTGATGTGTGGTGCCATCTGCACCATGGTCGCCCCAACCACGACCAACGACAGCCATAACGAGCCAGAACAAAGAAAGAACAACGAAGAAGGGCCCATCCCAACACAGCAGCGAAGCAAAACAGAAGCCCTGAAGTCCCCAGACCAGTCCAACATCTCCAGGCCCCACAGGCCAACCCCATATTTCATAATTTACTTAGGTCCCTAGACCGAATGCCAAAAACAGATACACAGACACGAAGGCACGGACGAACCACACTGTCCAGCTCGCCAATTCCGTTGCCATGAGTCACGAACACACACCCCCTTGCTACCTAGAAGGCGTATAAGCTAAACATGCCGATTGTCTGTGTATGCGATTAATAACTCCGCAGGTTGCCACCAGCCACACCACCCACGAAAAGCAAAGTCCAGTACCAAGCAAGGAGTAGCGCCAACCAACACCCCTAGCTGAAAAGTCTCACTGGGACCTATCATCACTAATTCAAAGCATTCCCCTATACTGGGAAGCATTCACCGAATGTCACAGGTCCATTGCAAGACCAACGCAATTGTTGCTACCAGCAACAAAAACAAAGCCCCCTCCTACCCTCCAAGGGTCACCAAATTGTTCAAACTCCGTTGCAATGCATCACCTGCACCCCCCACTCACTCACCACACCCCCACACCCAAGCTGTGTTCGACTGGAAAAGGGTCCTCACCATTCCTGCAGGGAGGCACACAACCACAAAGTCTTAAAGCGAACGGAGCAGAGCATACTAAAGACCAATCCAAAAGTACTTCCAAACCCCCTTCTGGGTTGGCAGAGAAAGAGTCCACGAAGTCCCCACACTCAGCCACACCAAAACATCGCAGGAGCGAAAGAGTCTGAACAGGTTTGTTGAGGCGAATGTCATCCCTTCCAAAATCACAAACCGACCGACAGACAAAGCCAACAACAAAGTCCAAACGAAACGCACAAGTGGCAACATTACTGTCCAATGCCACTGCTCACCACAGGCAAGCAAAATAAAGTCTCATTCTTAAATGTCCAAGTAGTATAGGGTGCCACTTCGGCACACTTTTTCACGACATACCCCGCCCCGCCACAGAGACACACTCCGGCCGGCCCGCACGGGACAAAATGGCAACGGACTGAAATAAGTTCGTATTTTAAATTAAAGTCATAAATATAGAGACACATACAGGATGACAAACGACGACACTGAAAAAAATGTAGGGGTAAACCCCTACAACCCCAACGAAGGGGGTGCGGGGGGCAAAGCTCCCCGCAGATTTACAATTTCAAAAGGATGTATTATGATGAAGAATAATGAAAAGAGGCCGATGGTAAAAGTTCAATGGAGAGAAGGAGGTAAAACGATGTTTAAGAGTTTTACTATTGGAAAACGAAGAACACAAGAACAAGCAATGGCAGAAGCAAAGAAATACCACGAGGAAAAAGTAAAACAAAAGTATGATGAATGGAAAGTTAATTATGATAAGGAAACAAAAGAAATCAAAAAAGAAAAGAAAAGGAATTGGAAGAAGACTCCTTTTAAGTGTGAATGCGGAGTTGAAATAAATAGGAGTAGCAAAGCAAGACATATGAAATCAAAAATTCATACATCTATCGATTGCGAAGCTACGCTTGCAAAAGCGTATGTAGTCGATAAGGCCCAGCCAGCCCCGCCCGCCCCGCCAGCCACGCCAGCCCCGCCCTAATTTCCATCTAAACACAGGGCCCCCCGTATATATAGACACTGAGGCGCACAGAGGACCACGGCGGGGGCAGACGATTGAGATAATTATTTAATTTTCAAAAAAAAATTTGTTAACCAAGATATACGATGGAGACACGCACTTACAACGGTATTCAGTTTAGGTTGGACAGATTTAGGGAACAAAACATTAATTATGAAATCAAAAGGGTCAGGGGGCAAGATGTGCTTTACATAATACCTGAGGGGTATAAAAGAAAGTATAAGGTTGATACAACAACGGCCCAGAATTACTTGAACCGAGTAAGAGGCGCTGTTTACTTTGAGTATCATCCTATTCCAGTAGCACCGCCCTTACCTATTTTGGAAGGGAAAGTGTTCGAAGCGAAAGTGAGAGAAAGAAAAGAAAAGGTAAAAGACCTGATGCGGTATGCTAACTACGAAATCAATCATGTTGATAGAAAGAAGCACGTGCTTGGTGTTAATGAAAGCCAGTATTGGGTTAGGCTTACTGGCAACTTCACTTCTTTTAGTATGAATGATATTCTACGGTTCATTGAGATAATACTGAATGACTTTATCAAAAGACAGAGACAAGGCAGTATGGTAAGTCTAAGTATCAAGTTTGTAGATTACTATGGAGCAGTATCTACGGGATTGAAGACTATTAATCAGATTTCTGTCAGCGATGTTTTGGAAAGATTGTCAGCATTATTTCAAAGCAACGAAAGCCTTTATACAGACGAAAATGGAACCAATATGGATAAGTTCAGGTTCGTTTTGAAATCTGTTGAAATGCCAACGGGCGGAACGAGGCTTCAAGTAATTAATAAGTTGGATGTATATAAAAAGAAAGGAGTAATTCAAATTAATAATACAGACAACATATGCTTGGCCAGAGCAATTGTTGTAGTAAAAGCAAAAAAAGAAAATCACGAAAAATTCAAAGTAATAAGGATGGGACGAAAGATACAGGAGGAGATGGCTTTGAAACTACACGAAGAAGCGAAAGTCATTCAGGATGTGTGCGGTATTCCTGAAATTAAAACCTTTGCTAGCCACATTAAATACAATCTGGTTATTGTTGAATTCCCTGACAAGATTGTTTATAAGACAGACCTTATTGATGAGGCAGGCAAACGACTTACGAACCTTTACATACTTAAGACAGAGAACCACTACGATGCCATAACCAATATGAAGTCTATGGTAAGTAAAAAGAATTTCTGTGAGTTATGTTTAAGGGGTTATATGGAAAGGCACGCCTGCGAATCCACTTGTAATATCTGCGAAACCAAAGACTGTAAGGGTATTAACGATAGAAGCAATTGGACTGATTGCTATTCGTGTAATAGAAAGTTTCCAAACACAGTCTGTTTTAATAATCACAAGAGGACTAACTGTGATATCAAAGCGAAATGTCTTTCGTGCGGACTTAATTACAGAAGGAAAGACGAACACAAGTGCGGTTATGTGAAATGCCGTAATTGTAAGGAACTAAAACCACTTGAACACCAATGTGAAATAGTGAAGAAAGACATACTACCTTTTTCAGAGAAATACATATTCTTTGACTTTGAAGCGACACAGGATACGGGCGAACACATTGTCAATCATGCGGAAAGCCAGTATTTCGATGAGAAGGAGCCACCAGTCATTCATAAGAACATTGATGATTTCTGTAAGTGGGCTTTTGAATCTAAGCACAACGGCTTTACATTTATTGCTCATAACAGTCGCGGTTATGACTGTCAGTTTATTCTTAAGTGGTTAGTGGATAACGGACAGGCGCCATTCTTCATTTATCAAGGCGGTAAGATAATGATGATGACTTTGAAGAAATACCGCTTCATTGATAGTTTGAGTTTCCTCACGATGCCGCTGGCCGATTTTCCTAAGACATTCGGATTGAACGAACTTAAAAAAGGTTTCTTTCCTCACTTCTTCAATACGGATAAGAATAAAAACTATGTTGGTGTTATGCCGCATAAGAAGCACTACGGCTACGACACGATGAAAGATAAGAAAAGAGCGGAATTCTTAGAATGGTATGAAAGCCAAAGAAACAACACATTTGATATGCGGAAGGAAATCGCGGAATACTGTCATAGCGATGTTGATATTCTGAGAAGGGGATGTATGGATTTTAGAAAGCAGTTTCTAGAGTTCGGTATTGACCCGTTTCAATATACAACTATTGCGAGTTGTGTTATGGCTTTGTATCGGGCTAAGTTTATGCCAGAGAATTCAATTGCTGTGTTGAAGGCAGAAAAGCAAAACAGGATTACCTCTAGGGCTTGTGTTGAATGGATAGCTTACAGAAGCAGGTTAGATCAAACGGATATCAAACATGCTTTCAATGGTGGCGAAAAGATGTTTAACTTAGGGCAATCAAATGTTTATTGCAAAGCTACGCTTGGCAAAGCGTACGTAGACGGCTGGGATGAAAAGACTAAAACCGCTTACGAATTTCACGGATGTCTCTGGCACGGATGTCCAAAGTGCTTCAATGGCAATACCATTAACACTAAGAAGAATAAGACGATGGGAGAACTATACAAAGCAACAATGAGACGAGAAAAAGAACTAAGCAAACAAGTCAGCAAACTAGTAATTATCTGGGAATGTGAATGGAGATTAATGAAAACGAGTGAAAGCCTAGCAGAAGATACTAATGAACGAATTACCGAACAAGAAGGACTGAACCCGCGAGAAGCAATGTTTGGAGGTAGAACGGATGCTCTAACATTGTATTGGAAATCACGACACGAGAACGAATACGCGAAATACGTTGACATATGCTCTCTGTATCCGACCGTTATGTTTTACGACCTTTACCCTAGCGGGCACCACGAAATCATACGACCAAACAACGTAGGGGCAAGCCCCTACAACCCCACCGGAGGGGGTGCGGGGGACGAAGTCCCCTGCGATATGAAAAACAAAATCATAAACAGAGAATATTTCGGAGTGGCTAAGGTTAAGATGCTGCCGCCTAGAAAATTACTACACCCCGTTTTACCAAAGGCGGATAGAGGAAAGCTAATGTATTACTTATGCGATAAATGCGGAATGACCGAACAGAAAACCGAATGTAAGCACACCGATAACGAGCGAGCAATAACAGGCACTTGGGCAACTCCTGAAATCTACAAGGCCTTAGACAAAGGCTACAAGCTAATTAAGGTATATGAGGTATGGCACTGGAAGGAGCAGAGCAGTAGCCTTTTCAAAGATTACATAAAAACTTTCTTAAAGGTTAAACAAGAGTCAAGCGGATATCCTGATGGCTGTATTACACAGGAACAAAAAAGAAACTACATTGACAGTATGGAAGTCAAGATGGGTATTAAGATGGACGAAAACAAAATAGAAGAAAACCCCGGAAG
The DNA here is from genome assembly GCA_019918135.1 of Paulinella micropora. Taxonomy (NCBI): domain Eukaryota; phylum Cercozoa; class Imbricatea; order Euglyphida; family Paulinellidae; genus Paulinella; species Paulinella micropora. The sequence goes on from WBZZ01003893.1 coordinate 214,378, forward strand.
GCGGGCGGTTGCTAAGTTGTGCTTGAATAGCCTGTGGGGTAAGTTTGGTGAAAAGCAAAACAAAACTCAGAACAAAATGATAAAAGACAAAGATACCTTATACAAGCTAATGAGCGATAAGTCAGTCGATAACATAAACATAAACATTATTAACGACAAAATAATAGAAGCGAGTTATGACCTTAAACAAGATGCGGTAAGCGACCCCGTGAAAACAAATATTGTAGTTGCTCTATTTACGACTTGCCACGCGAGGATTAGACTATATGAGATGATGGACAAACTAGGGAACCGAATTCTATACCACGATACGGACAGTGTTATATACACGACAGACTTAACGAAAGGCGAAACAGATGTGAAAACTGGTAAGTTGTTAGGCGAATGGACGGACGAACTACACGGAGCAAAGATTATGACCTTTATCGGAGGCGGACCAAAGTGTTATGGATATGTATTGGATAACGGCAAAGCAAGTATGAAAGTAAAAGGCTTTAGTATGAATTATGAAAACAATAAATCACTAAATTTACCAAATATGTTAAGTGTCATTAGTTGCGGACTTGGAATTAAAAACAACGACCTTATTGAGAACGGCAAGAATGAATTGTTAGAGTTGCTTAAAACTCAGGAAGAGAAATTGATTGCTAAACGAATTGAAAAATCTGGTAAAGTTGTTATTGTAGAGAACAGCAAGATAACAAGAGATAAACAACAGAAAAAAATAACGAGCGAATACTTAGAAAAAATATTCAGCTTTACTTACACTAAAAGAAATATTATTGGTATCGTAGACAATGCGATTGAAACTAGACCATTCGGTTACTAAATGAAAAAGCTATAAAACATTTGATAATTATTTATTTTTTGCCTTTTTTACCTTTACCTTTACCTTTAAAACTTCTAATCGTATGAATTCCTTTTTTTGGCTTCACTAATCTGGTATTAACCGCCGTAGCACCCATTAACGATACGGGGTCAAATGCGGTTCGGTAATTCGTGATAGCTGCCGCGGTCTTTGCCCTCTTCCCTTTTGGATTTACCCTTGTGGCTACTCTGTCAATCACTCCCTCAACAAAGTCTCTCGTGCTACTGCCTTTGTTGTATGTTGTAGCCCTTACCCCAGTTTGTCGGCTTAAATCTTTCGCAATCGTTCCTCCAAGGCTATGACCCGTCAACTCTACATTTTCTTTACCATATTTCTTTATGACCTCATTAACCAACTTCTGTTCTTCTTTATATCTAGGTGTTCTTTTTAATACTCCCTTCACTAATGCGACATCGGTTAATAGGTCCCTTTTATCCGCACTTCCTCTAAATGCTACAATAGCTTTGCCATCTTTTTCATACACTGTTGATTTTTCTTTGCTGGCGACTGGTTTCCATCCGTCCGCTCCTTTTCGTTCTGACGAAGACAAATAGACATCCTCAGACAACTCAGCACTGCCTCCCTTTAGTCGCACACGTGCGACGGCTCCGCCTTTGGCTGAGCTCTGTTTCTTATATTCTTTGCTCGCTTTTTTCAATGCCTCCTTGTAGCTTATGTTATGCTTAGCGGAGTAAGCCTTTACGAATTTAATCCACTCGGACATCCTATATTAATTATTTAATTTTTTATTTTTTTATACTGCCAACTATATACTCACTACTCTACACTCACCGATGCAAAAGCTTTGTGAAAAATTTGAACAGCTATCTGTCAGCAACAAAGACAGAACATTTACTTTACAAGAAATTAAGCAAGTAATTGATGGGCACATTAATGAATACAAATCAGAAAACAAGAAACTTCAAGAACAAGGAAAGATACCTATGGGGAAATATAAGGGAAAGACAGTAGCCGATGTGGTTGTATTTGATACCCAATACTTAAGATGGATGGCGAAGCAACCATTTCTAGACAACTATCCTGAGCTAAAAAAAGAAATATTCAAACAGCTTCAATTGTAGGAGCTTTGTAAAGTATTTGTATTTTTTTTTTTGCTTCCGCGAAGGGGGCGAAGACCCCTATTGGTCTTCTAAGAAATTAACGATAACACTCACATTTCCTCCATTATTAACAGTCGCGACAGACTTTTGTAAAAATGTTAGATTTTCACCAGGAGCAAGTTGAACATCGTAAGTTCGCAGGTCAATAAGCTGGCTTGAAGTAGCATTGACATACAGTTTTAGAATTACGTCCGTCACAGTAGCACCACCAAGAGCAGTCGCAGCGGTGTCCTTTGATACGATTGAAGTTTTGGCATCAATATCAGCAAAGTTCTCCGCCGTAAGTGCTCCGGTCGTTTTCACAATTCGCACTATATTAACTTTGGCATCTTCGTTTGATATGCTCACGAGAGTTGGATAAACAATTGAATAATTTGCCGCACCACCATCAAAAGTTGTTTTATTTTTTATGCTTAGAATTGGGCTTTCCGTGGTGCTCGCCTTTTCATCTCCTTCCGCTTCGTTTGATATGCTTGTATTAACAGTGTTGGTACCCTCAATAAACATACTACAGCTGGCTGTTTTTAATATTTGTATTCCAGTTCCACCATTATTAAACATTCGTGCCACAAAAGGGAGAGTTGTATTCCGAAGACTGACACCCGTGTTGGCATTCGCATACTTAATCATATGGACTTGCTGGAATTCGCCTGTATTCGGGTTCTCAATTGAAAACTTAATAGCACCAAATCCCAAGTATTGGAATTGAATTTGAAATACATTTCCCTTCGTCCAATCCATATTAGGCATATCGCCTGTTCCATTACAAGGGTCATTCCAAGTCGCTTGTGAAACCAAGGTAGGCACTCCTGCTTTGGTATGGAGAATATTCATTCCGTCATTTTTAGTCTTGTAAAAATAGAAACCATTATCTAATGCGGTATCACCAATGCCGATAAATGAATAGTAGTCCTTGGTATCGTCAGTAGTCCATAAGGCAGTGAAGCGACACATAACTCCCATCCCTGTTCTGTATTTAATTCTTTTTTTGCTTACCATAATGGCATCGGCGGTAGCTTTCGCTTCCGTTTTCAATTCAGCCATATTCGCATTAAATGCTACGGTCGCATTAGTTTGAGTTAATGTCCATATCCGTGTATTAACTGTGTAGGGAAAGATTTCCTGTAATACTGGTGTTAATGAACTGGTTAATGCTTCACCGAAGGCGGTTTTCATATTATTCGTTTCAATGTGTCCATCATACCCGACTTTGACATTTACGAAATCTCCGTCAGGATTTTGGGCGATTAAATTTCTCTGATGAGTGGTCATAGTTCGTACGATTTACAATCGTAGATTGTATATTATCAAAAAAATAAATAATCTATCAAAATTAATTACTACCTATTACCTAACTGGTGGGGTTTAAGTTCTGGTAATGGTGCCATTCTTAACATTTACTTCTTGCTGAGTTACGACAAATGTGTAATGATTGTAGGTGGCACTCACGACGGTTGCGATAAACTCCCATCGTCGCTCGGTGTCTAGGGATAATCCGCTGATTTCATTTTGGTCCTTGCTCCACAGAGGGCGAGTATTGTCAAAGCTATCGCACCAAAACCAGTTGTATTGATAAACATTGCTATTCATCAAAGACGAGCCTTCCAACTTCGGTTTAAGATACATATAGTCTTCTAGTTTTCCAGTTTGACAATCAACATTAAATTCCTGCTGCCGTGCTCCGTCTAGTGTGGTGTAAAATGTTTGAACCTTTGAGCCGAGCAGGTTGCTATTATCATAGGCGGTGTTCTTGTTTTCAGTTCCGTTAAACACAGAGTGATAAATCTTCTTAATTCGCCGTCCGTGGCCTCTGTCAAATCTAAGGATAACATTTTGAGAAGTTGAAGTTGCCGTATTTTTATACAAGTAAGAATAATCAATGTTGAAGCTCATACCTTCGGGGCTCATAATCTTCTGCTGAATTGATTGGATAACATCGGGATTGGTTTCAACAGCTAAGAAGAGGTTGAGGTTAGTGACGGCCACACTTAAATCCGCCGCCGCAACAGTGCCTCCGCCAGTAGAAAGAGGGTCATCGTTGTAATAAAAGATTTTGGGTGTCTGTTGCCAAACAATCCGCATAGTCAAAATTTCTGGAAACATAATAGTTTTATCCAGAGCGAAAATAGTATTGTAAAGCATTCCAAGATTAATCTTAACATTAATACTTGGGTCGGCAGTATTAATAGCTCCTCCTGAGAAATACTTAGCCTCATTGTGCGCAACATTAACAACACTAAGAGTGCCAGTTGCTGCTGCGATTAAACTATCATCGTGTCTGCGAGCATTTGTTGCTGGTTGAGTTAAGTAAGCCCGCATCTTAGTTTGGTATGAAATCATAACTTCGGTAATACGAGTAGTAATCGCCCCCGAAACATCACCACCATTCGTAGCACCAACAGCGGTCAAAGCCGTTCCGTCTGCTTTTAGAGCGATAGCATCAAGCAAGCTAACTTTTCTTTCAGTCGCAGCGGTATTACTAAAACTCGCCCCATTTGTTGTGTTGTCTTTTGAAGCATACAACCAGCTCCAGAGTTGTTGTCGTGGTTTTCCAAAGCGAGTAAATCATCAATGGAGGTTTCGGGTTTCCAAATCATCTTGCTAATATTGCCGACTTCATTAATGTCGCACAGATAAACACCGCCTCTGGTAATCAATTGTATCTGCCTAATTGGTGCCAAGCAGTCCATAAAGCATTTATTGTAGTTCGCCGCCTTCGCTGCAGGAGCATAAGTAAAACTCAAAACAGAGCGAGCCAAGTTAAATGGGCGACTAATAAGGTCAAAGTTGCTTTCCTGTCCTCCTGCGGTAGTTATAGTGATACTAGAAGAACCCTCACGAGGGGTAAGCTTATTCAAGCGATAAGAAGCACTGATGTAGTCAGTCCTGCTAAAATCTAGTTCGCCTCCGTGTTGTGTAGGCATTTTTGTTTTTCGGTTTTTCGTCGTCCTATATCCAAGACAAGAAAAAAATAAATAATTCTAAAATTAAAATTAATTAACCTACCTAGATTTCAACAAATTAAAAAATGATGTAAATAAATTAAAATAATTCGTCTCGCGGTAAATCAATAAAGTCATTACAATACCCAAACCGTTGAGATTAACTGGTTGGTCGTTTTCGTCAGTCAAGTAAAACCGATACAAATTGCTTGAACTAGTTGATAGTCGTTTTCCGTATTCACTGCCCGAGCCGTCGTAGATAACAGAGCCAAACGGTATTTCATTCGCGGTATATATTTCCTGTAATACGTGATTATCGCCTTCCCCAACGAGGTCTGATTGAAGATACAAAGTTTTTTCGCCAGTCAAGATTATGACATTCGGCGACCTAATAGTATTATTAGCAAAGAAATATGTTGAGTCGCGGTCAAAACCCATTACTTCGTGAATGCGAGTTTCGCCGTCAAATATAAACCGCGGTTGAATGCCTCCATTGTTAGCTACGGTAAATAATAGCTTGCCGTCTTCTGGGTCGGTATTGGTATTGTTGCTTGTTATTGTGTATGTGTAGTCATTGGGGCTGTCTGCGGTTAGCACCTCGGCCAGTTTATTCTTTAAGTTATTCATCGTGTAGTTTCCTTCGGGTATCGTAATTAGCGCCTCAAATCCATCTTCGCTCAGAGTAAAAGTATTGTATGGCGAAGAAACAGAATAATACGATTTAGGCACATAGATATGAAGAATTTTACAGTGTGTCGGGTTGTCTAGCGATTTCATATCAATGGAGTGTGTGAAATCACTATCCGAGCCGTTTATCCTATTTTTGCTATTGACATAGTAAATATTACTACTTCGCCCGCCACGATACTCCATAGTAAGTGCTTTTTTTCAAAAACCACTTACAATCTCAAAAACTATATATTGGAAAATATATTTTTATTTTACTGGCTGGGTCTAAATGTATGTGTCAAAGCCGTAGCCGTTCTGGACTTTCAACTCATCGGCTTCTTTTTCCTTCAAATCAGTCCAACCGCTGGCAAATTTAAACCGATTACCTTTTGACCGCTCTAACAAAAACCTAATACTATGCCACCCACAGGTATCTGTCGTGTCGCTTTGGTTTTTAACCTGATTGACTTTCATAAGTAGGTATGTGTTCGGCTTACTCTTTTCAATAAGCTGTTTCATTTGGTGTAGAAATAGTTCAGTCGGCTTATACAGTGCGAGAGGGTCGTAGATTTCAATAGTGTCATCTTTAATTGTGTCAATCCAAACAGCAATCCAATGTGAGCCTGGTTGGCTAGACTTATCCAAGTTCATTATAAAACCATACTTCTTTCTTTTTTCTGGTTTCAGTTTGTTTATTTCGTCGCTCGCCACAGTCCCCAAATACCATTCGTGCTTTTTCATAATGTTGTCTATTTCATCCGTCATTAGCCCTCTACCTTCCCCCGCTAAGTTAACGGGTAGCTTTTGTTGCTCTTCTGTGGGTGGTTCGGTGGCTGGCGGTTGTTGTGGTGGTTCGGTGGCTGGCGGTTGTTGTGGTGGTTGCTCTTCTGTTGGTGTTGTTTGTTGCTCTTCTGTTGGCTGTTCCTCGGTTGGATGAATACCGAGAGTATTTGAAACTTGATTTTTAATGTTTGGGTCGCTTCTCATTTCAGATACTAAGTTATTTACATAATCCTTCTTCTTCATTTTTTTCCTGTATTTACCCTTCTTCAAATATTTCTTAATTTTTGCTATCGTTAAAAGTTTGTGGATTAATTCCTCCATCGTTTTTGCCCCAGCACCAGCTTGGTTTATTCCCAAATAATCAGCGAGTTTCTTTCTCATTTCATTCTGGTCTATTCCTAAATCAATACCTTCATCTACTATAACTTGTGCCATACCCGCTGTCGTGTGTTTTCCTTTAACTTTTTTGGGTGGTGGTTTACCCCGAGCTTTCATTTCTTTTTCCAAAGCAGGACCCAAAGTTTTGGGTATATCCAATTTTGGATACTTGTAATCATTTCTTAAACCTGCGGATATGTATGATATTTTGTCTTTAATTTCAAAGTGTTTCGCTTTGGCCTCCGCTAGTTTTTTTTCTTGTTCTAATTCTTTTTTGTATTGTTCAGCCAGTTCTTTCTGCTCATCTGCTGATTGGGCATCGGCTATCGCTTTCTCTATTCCTGTGCCAAGTTTGATAAATTCTGTTTTGCTCAAACTTTTAATAAATTTAGTTGTAAAGCCCGCTTTCTTCATTAATTCAATGTATTTTTCTTTTAATTCCTTTTCAGCCTTTTTCTCTTCTTTTGTTTTCAATGGCATCTGCTTTTCTTCTGGTGCTTGTTGTGGTCCTAGTTGTGGGGCTTGTGGTGGTGCTTGTGGTGGTCCTAGTTGTGGTGCTTGTGGTGGTCCTAGTTGTGGTGCTTGTGGTGGTGCTTGTGGTGGTGCTTGTATGTATTGAGGTTGGAAAGGTGGTAATAACATCAAATTGTTTTTTCTATCTTGTTCAAATTTTACATCCTCTATAAGTTTTTGCTCTCTGTTCGCCTCCCTTATGAGGTCTTCTTGTCTTTCTTTAATGTCGGCATTCTCCTTCCTCTCCATTCTTTTCTTCTCATCTTCCGCCTGTTCTCTTAACTTCTTTTCCTTTTGCTCCTGCTCGTGTATTAGTTCATATTTTTTCAGCAGGTTGTTTTGTATCTGGTTGCGGTTCTCGTGTTCAAGGCGATTGAATTCGGACTTAACAATTGTAGGGACTCCGCCCCTACGACCCCGCCTGTTTGGTTTGGAATGGGTATCCCCTTTCATATATTTCAAAAACAGTTTAACGATTTGAAGTGTTGAAAGGTCATTAGTTTTCTCGCCAAAGTTTAGATATGCTCGTTTGCCTTTCACTTTGATATAAGGTCGGCCATCTTTTGTTCTGTATATCCTCGGAGGTCGCTGTTTAAGTTTCTTCTTTGGCTTACTTCGCATTACTACTATTATATTATTAGTAAAAAAAATAATAGAAGGTTTAGTTTTTTATTTTATCCCACCAGGGGGGTTGTAGGGGCTTGTCCCTACCGAAACTTAACGGCTCCACCTCGTTGCTTGCCGTATCCTTGCTTCATCGCGGCCTTTGCTACACGGTCAGCATAAGGAACTCCGACATCGCTAAGAAAAGTAGCACCCCTTGAAATCAATTGGTTCTTCTTGATAAACCTATTAGCATCCACTATCGCTTTTCCGACCTTGGCCCAATTCACTTTCCCACCTGTTTGTTTCTTTTTTCCCTTCTTCTTTCTTCCTCCCGCTTGTGGCATTGAAGGATTGTAGCTAATGTTATAACCTGATGGACTACTGATAATCACTGGTGATGTTGGCATGTATATATAGTTCTGAAAAAAATAAATATTAAAATTACAAAAACCTTTTGTTGAAATTTTGCCTCAGTTCGTCCGATACAGCATCAACATACAAAAAGTTAAATCGTTCTTTCGTCGCCTCGTGATATTTTTCAATGAAGTATTCAGGGCTGTATCCAAGGTCCAAATGTTTATATACAAGTTCTATTTTATCAACACTCTGTCCAGGAAAAATAAGAAGGTAGTCCAGCTGTTTGATAGCCTCAGGTCGTAGGTCGTTAAGATACTGACTAGACATAATCACCTTTGACTTGTAGTGTCTATTTTTTTTCAACAGGTCGCTTACGGACTTATCCCTTAAACCACTACCCAAATCATCTAACACGAACACGACTTCTGGTGTTATGTATTTGCTCGGCCTCGGTGGTTTTTCGCCTCCCTCCTGTTTCTTCTTTTCTTCTTTACCAAAATAAAGAAACTTCGGCTTCGGTTCTTCTTTCTCGTCTTGAATGATTTCGCCTTCTTCTTGCTCTTCGTCGGGTTTATTCAGTTTATCTAACTCGTAATCAATAACAGACAGGCCATCCGTTTTCAAATATGTGTATATCGCCATCGGGTTTCCCTTCTTCTTGAAGTGTTTAACCATTTCTTTGTATATGTGGTCTTTGTGTATAGTGCTGGCAATAATAACAATACGGGTCTTTTTGTCGGCCGTCCTTTTCAGGATTTCAAACAGTGCCGTTGTCTTGCCACTCTTCTTGCGAGCGAGAAGAAAAATATTGGCATACGGTTCATCAAACAACTTATATCCTTTTGCCAACTTGTCGCCATCTCCGTTTTGCTTGACTGGTTTAACCTTTACATTATTTATTTTCTCCATAGCAGAGACTTCGCCTCCGCACCTCCAAATACTTTTATATATTCTAAAATATATTTTTATTTTACTGGCGGGGTCGTAGGGGGAGCAGGCCCCTATGCCAGAAATTCTAAACAAATAACAATTCTTCCAGCTAGCAGGTCAGTCTCAATGCTACCATTGTCCGTTTTAAGCACTCTAAATGTGTATTGACCGTCGGTCCAATTAATAATACCTAAGTTGTAGCTAAGATTGGAAATGTTTGCGGTGTTGCTATCAGCGAATGTGCCAATAATACCGATGCGGTCCATATGAAGAATTTTTGTTTTCGTTTCAGTCATATCATTCATATAGTGGATAAACTTAACATTCATTCTTGTTGGTGTAAAGTTCAATTTAATGGTTTTGTCAAATGTTTTGCTACCGCCCGCAAAATCATTACTCAGAAAAATAATCTTTTGGAATTTATAGTCCATTGTGATGCTCTCTATATTTACATTTATAAACTTTTTATTAATTAATATTTCCGCTCGGACTGCTTGTGATTTCTATTCGCGGGTCAGCGATAAAAAAAATGAAAGTTGTGTGTGGTGTATTCAAAAAGGAATAGAAACCAAATTTAAATGTGTGTATAAGCCTTTCAGCGATTGGTGTGTTAGTTTTGATGAAGCTATTCCGCTAATCTGTGCTGGTGATAGCTCTTGGTATAAAGTCTATCTGTATGAATGCTCACTTCTTACTTGAAGATGGCGATGGAAGACAGATGCCTATTAATAGTGTTAAAATACCCACATAAGTGTTAGCAACTTCACACGGTAAGTTCTTTTCAGACAACCTCACGATACAAAGGGTGATGATGGCGATAATGATACCCATTTGAAATAAGTATTTGATAAGTCGGCTGTCGGTTTTTCGCTTTGTCAAACAGCAATCCCAGCTGTCCTCGTATTCGTGGTCTAATTTTTTTTCTTCCTGCTTAATTTGGACATCAAGCACACGGTTTTTGAGTTCGGGTGTAAGGTCTTCCGTCTCTATGATTGGTGGTGGTGGATGTAATCTAGGCGGCATTAGAAGGGAATACTGCTGCTCTTAGTTCTGCTAATTGGTTGGTTTGGTCTTGTAATATATTAAGTAAAGTTTTATTTTCTTTTTCTAAATTATTGATTACATCAATAGATGTATCTACTTTTTCTGATAAATGTTGAAATCCGCTGACCAATATCGGTATAAAACTTGTATATGTTATGCCTTCAAGGTAGCTTTCTCCGTCGTCTGCTTTCATTCCACTTTCAGATACAAATTCAGGAAATACTTTTTTGACTTCGTCCGCAATAAATCCGTGGCCTTTTTTTTCTTTCTTCTCATCTGCCTTCCAATAATAAGAACAACAATTTATCTTCATTAATTTCTCGCAACAATCCCCGCAGTCTAATGTTTTAATATCCGATTTTAGCCTTCTGTCCGAGGAGTTTGTCCAAGCACCATTAAGCGGAATATAATTATAACTGCCTGACGGCTCACCAGTACTAGAGTTTGAAGTAGTCCAAGCATGAAGCAAACCAGTAGAAGAAACAATTACACCATAATTCGTATATCCTCCCGATTTAAAAAATAGTTGCGGGTCGTTAGTAGAAGCGGGTCTTTTTCGTATTAATAAATTACCGCTGGATGCTGTTGGTAAAACTAACTCTCCCGATGTATTAATATTAATCGCCTCAGTGTAAGATATATTGTTTCCAACCGCTGTTCCTGAATTATAATAAAAAGCGAGTTTTCCACCTTTTTGAATTAGAAAGTTTGAACCGCTGTGGCTTGATTTCCAGTTCGTGCCATCAAAATAAGCATCAAAACTTAAATTGACATTGTCGTGTGCCCAGTTTAGTTGTTGAAAAACTGGATAGGCATCGGTTGAAGTTATTGCCTGTATATGTGGCCCTGCTACATTACTCGCCGTCCCGTATATTTCTAAACCACCTGTTGAACCCACTCCCTTTGTTGAGTTGCCTATGATTATCGGTTTGCCTGATGCTGTTGTTATTTTATCGCTCGTTGTTAATGTTGTTGTTGATACACCCGCACTAGCCGTTATTAACCCTTTTGTCCATAAAGTGCCGTTTGCCCCGTTTAATGACATTAACAATTGTTCGGAAGAGTTCTCCCATATAAAACCATCGGTTGAAGCATTGCTCACTCTAAATCTAACAGCAAAGGAAGTGAAATCATTGCCTGCAACGGCAGACCCTCCCGCTAGACTTCTGGTATTTGTGGCTCCCCCATTTGAAGCCATATAAATGCCATAACTGGTGTTGCCAGTGTCCCACAAAAATATTCCTCTCGTATTACCTCCATTAGTATTTCCTTGTATAACTATGCTAGAACCTCCTGTCGCTGTTAATAACCCGCTTGCGGTTGCTGTTGTTGTTGATATACCCGCATTTGCCGTTATTAATCCACTCGCGGTTGCCGTTGTTGTTGATATACCCGCGGTCGCCGTTAATGTAGTTCCTGTTATTGTTCCACCGCTTGTTATGTTGTTGCTGTTCATATCCAAAGCACCATAAAACCGCATTCCCCCAGCATTGTTAAAACGGACAATGTCGGACGAAGCACTTTTATTATCCAAAAGTTTTGAAATATAAAGTCCCGCCCCTTTTACATCAGCCGCTACATTCGTAAATACATAACCTCGTTGGTTCGCGGTTCCGCTTGTAGCGGTATTTAGAGTAAATAAGAAATACTGATAGTCTCCTGATGTCTGTGAAAAGAATATATCTCCTCCATTTTGGTTTAATATCCTCGCCCCATTATATGTTATATTTCCTCCATTAGTGATAGTTTGATTATTAAAATCGGCATTGTTCGTTAAAGTTAGATATTTTATCACAGTGCTCGCCCCATTAAATGTTTTGCTTCCTGTTATGGTTTGGTCTGTTGATAGTTTTACATTTTGCCCGTCCAATGTGTCCGCATACCCTTTTGTCGCTCCGTCCGTTGCTAATGTCGGAGTTCCAAGGTTGGCTATTTTGCTACTATTACAATCTAACCCCGAAGCATTTACCCAACCGACAATCGTCCCGTCAATAATAAAACTTATTTTTTTGGCAGAAATTTCAAAGTTGTAATATGTTGCAGTTTTCATATCCAAACTAGCAATTGACCCGATATTACTTGTAGAATTGAAAACGATAAATGTTCCTTTTGTGGCCGCGTTCGTTGAATTTCCTGTTATTTCAAGACCACTACTATATGTCTTAATTCCTGCTATGGATTGGTTTCCTGTTAGTTTCACATTTTGGCCGTCTAATGTATCAACATACGTTTTATTCGCCCCGTCCGTTGTTGCTGTTGGTGTGGCTAAGTTTGTTATTTTTCTATTGTTTAGAGATAGTGTCGTGCCTGTTGCTGTCGCGATTACATTATCCCCCGCATATAAATCAACATATGACCCCGTTATTTGTATTGGATAATAGGCCGCGGTTGCTATTTTTTGTGCCACAATCTCTCCTATATTTGTTGCCGTATCAAAGGCAATACCGATACCATCAAAAGCGGCTGGACCAGTAGCACCCCGCACTTCTATTGTTGATGTAAATTTTTTATTCCCTGCTATGGTTTGGTCTCCTGTTAGTTTGACGACAGAAGTATCAAGAGTAGAAACATCAACACCATCAACAAGATTAACATTTGTTATACTTTGGCTTTTCATATCAATCCCCGCACTAGCATTTACCACATTGCTGAATGTTTTGGTTCCTGCTATGGTTTGGTCTCCTGTTAGTTTAACGACTGCGGTATCAATAGCCGAAACATCAATACCGTCAACCAAATTTACATTTGTTATTGAAAATCCTCCCATATTTAAACTGCCCGTCATAGCCGTTGTGCCGTCCTTTGCTAGTTTCGTATCAGTATATGCTTTTGTTGAAGCATCGCCGTCATAGAATGGTGCGGGCAGTCCGCTGATTGCTGTTGTGCTGTTAAAATTTAAAACATTATTTGTCAATGTCATTCCGCCCCCTGTTGTTGGAGCAAAAAGTATGGACGAGCCTACAAAAGATAATGGATAGCCCGTTGCTCCACCCGCTTCCGACGAATAAATAGAACCCATATTATTGTTGTAATTGAAGAATAACTTGCCAGTGTTTAATGGATTTGAGTCTTTTACGGCCACATAAGTAGTAAATGTTTTATTTCCTGTTATAGTCTGGTCTCCTGTTAGTTTTACCACGGAACTATCAAGAGCAGAAACATCAATTCCATCAACATTACCGACATTTGCTACATTAAACCCTCCCATATTTAAATCCCCTATCATCATAGCGAGCCCATCCAATCTAAGAAAAGGAGAAGCAACATTTCGCCATTGCCCAGTGCTGTAAATAAGCAGTTGGTTATTGGCGGGGGTGCCTGTTATGACTACATCACTTAAAGCATCTATTGATTTAGTTGCTATCCTTGTGTCAAAATCTGTATTAGCCCTTGCTGTGGTGTAGTATAAGTTAGTTCCTTCGGCTAGGTTAGTGGTTGATTTAGTGGTTAGTCGCGCATCAAACCTACCATCAGTATAGTATAGATTAGTGCCTTCTTTTAAGTCGGTCGTTGATTTTAAAGCCAACCTCGCATCAAATCGGCTATTAGTAAAATAAAGATTTACGGGGTCAGCATCTTCTGGCACCCTATCTGTGTATAAGCCCACTATGTTTGTGTTCGTTAAATCAAGGTTGGCTATATCTAGACTATCAACCGCGATTTCAGACAAGCCTAAGAGCGATTTATATTGACTGCCCATTGTATATATTATCTTAATTAAAATATTATATTTAGGAAAATATAGCAACCCATAGCAAGCAGTTATGCCGGGCAAATCTTCGGTAGAAAATCTTAAAATCGCTAATGCGAGGCGAAAGGAAAAGGCTAAGCAGAGAAAGATAGAGAAGGCCAGGGAATTACTAGCGGAGGAAGAGGCGAAGAATGTTAAAGAAATGACCAATGATGAAAAGATGGACCACGTGTCTAAAAAGCAGTTGGCGAAGGATATGATTGATGGGCGGGACGGTGAGATAAGTGAGGAGAGCAGTTCGGAAGAAGAGGTTGAACAGGACTTTGCTGACCTAATTGCCCAACGAGTTGCGGGTATAAAATTAAAGACTAAACAGAAGAAGGCGAAGAAAGTGGCAAAAAAGAAAGTGGAAGAGGAGAGTGAGAGTGAGAGCGAAAGTGAAGAAGAGGAACAGCCCAAGAAAGGTAAAGGTAAGAAGACTGGCCGTGTTAATGTCAATGTTTATAACCAACATCCCGAGAAACCAAAAAAAGAAAACAATGATGTTTCAAAAATGTTTCTTAAATTTTGAAACTTTTTAAAAATCTTTCAATATAAGGAACACCAAAAAAGTCGGGTCGTAGGGTGTCCCTACAATGGACCATAAACACAGCAATCCACAAAATACTGAAACGGAGTCGGAGTCTCCGCAAGATAAGGAAGAACTTGAAAAAAAGAAAATTGAAGAAGCTTCTGAAATACACCATCAATCTAAGACCCCTAAAAAATGGAATACTATACTATCCCCTGAGCCTGAACCATTAAGCCAAGTGTTCATTGACTTAATGGATATGTCTAAAATAGCAACTAAGAAAGGAAACAAAAACTACAACTTTGGTTTAGTAATGATTGATGTTTATTCTCGTCGTGGCTGGATTGAACCGATAAAAAATAAATCAACTGGTGAAGTATTGGAAGGATTAAAAAAAATGCAGAAACCTAAAAGGATTACGTCCGACAACGGGAGTGAATATAAAGGTCAAGTTGCTGAATACTTGAAAGAGAACGGAATTCAACATACAACTAACGAAGTTGGCGACCACCGAACTATGGGAATAGTAGATAGATTTATTAGAACAATAAGAAATGATTTAAATTTTATGTGGGAAGTTAATGACGATTTTGTTTGGGTTCCTTACATTAATGAAATTGTTGATAATTATAATAACACATTTCATAATACGATAAAAGCCACACCTATGGAAGTCTATGAGGGCAAAAAGAAGAACGACCAAGAAATATATAGAGCAGGTCTTATCAATAAGTTTCCAAAAGGGGAAACAGTCAGGAAAGAACTAGAACGAACTGTTTTCAGTAAAGGCGATGTTCAGTATTCAAAGAAGGTATATACGGTTAAAGGCCGAAAGGGATTCAAGTTGATACTTAATGAAAACGAACTAGTTAGCCCTCAACAGTTATTAAAGTCTAAAATGAATGAACAACTTGAAGAAGAAATAAAACCTCAACTAGCAGATAAAGTCAAGGAAGCTACAAAAGAAAAAAAGACCGGCCACTTATTAAAGTCATTAGACATAAAACCGGAGAATATTCGTAGTAGTGCCCGGATTAAAAAGAAAAAAGAAATATTAGATTTGTAAGTTATTGAAATTAAAAATCAGTAAGACAATTTAATATATTTGAACAGACTTAACAGATTTAATATTAAAACAAAACTGAAACTTGAGAAAGCAACTAAACATTAGCAGCCTCATCCTCCACAACAGCCTCATCATTCTCACCTTCTTCATCCTCCTCCTCCTCATCCTCCTCCACCTCAGCATCGAACATTCGAGCTGAATAAACTGTTTTGATTTTTCCAAGCTTTAGTTTCAGAAAAATTTCGTGAACGTTAGCAAGATTTCGGAATAGTACATGCTGACCGCTCGCTAATACAACAACAAAAAGCTCGGGGAAGCGTGGTGCTGACTTATGTCCCCATACCGCCAATTCGATCCTTTTTTCGTCAGGTTCATCATACACCACAGCGGTTCCACTTTCTTTGTCAATGACAGCGTACATAGGCGCAAACCTCATAATAGAGTTAGGGGTACCCTTCTTTCTACCTCCTTTTTTACCTCCCTTTTTTGCTCCTTTTTTCGCACCAACATTTACAACAAAGTTCAAGCCAGCAACCCCCTTAGTAATATCCTAAACATACAAACATCAATCTGAGCAACAACAAAAAAAGAAAGAGATTACCTTCACAGGTTCTTCTTCAGGCTTCTTCTTCGGAGGCATCTACATAAACACACACAGAGGGACAATATGTGTGCTTATGTAGGGGCAGTTTAATGTCGTGCCCAGGACATAATATAAAAATTTTGGCTATGAAAATATATCCCTCATATAAAAATATATACATCCGCTTTTGCAAGCGTAGCTTCGCAATCGTTAGATGTATTGAAATATATACAGCAGTAAGCTGTACCGACTACATACGCTTTGCAAGCGTAGCTTCGCAATCGATAGCTGTATCGCCTACAGCGATAGCTGTATTGAAATATATACAGCAGTAAGCTGTTTTGCCCCACATAACATTCAACTATTTTTTACCCTTCCAACCTTTCTCTATACTTATTATATTCTGATAAGACCTGCTCAAAGCTACTCCCTCCATCAATCATCCTCCTCGCATACTCCTCCTCCCTCTCACTTAGTGGTTGCTTTTTTGCTACCAACCAACTATCCAGCAATCTCTCTTCAGTCTTTCTTCTTTCTTCTTCTCTCTTTCTCTTTCTCTTTAACTTTTCAGTATTCTTCTTTCTATTCTTATTTTCTTCTATCTGCGTCGCTCTTTCCTCAATCGCTGTCTCTCTTTCTTCAAGCTCTTCTTTCTTTTTGGACAACTCTTTTATTTTCTCATTTAGTAAGTCTATCTGATTACCAACGCTTATCTTATCACGCTTTACTATCCATTCTGGTTTATCCATATAATATTCAATCCAATCATTATACTCTCTTTTACTTTCGTTATCAGAATTATCAGAATTATCAGAGTTATCCATTTTATATATGCTTATAGTTTTGGTGCTTGGGAAAAAAATGCGAACACAAAAACACAAAAAAACTGATTTTCTGTGTTCATAGGTTGAGGTTAAACCAGGTGATTGGGAACGTTCTTTTCGCGCATTGAAGTATGACTCGTCAATTCTATTTTATTTTTTCGTCTAACGAAATACAATCTACCACACTTTTCTGGTATTGGTGTATTTTGCCATTTTGTCCCCCGCGGGCCGGCCGGAGTGTGTCTCTGTGGCGGGGCGGGGTATGTCGTGAAAAAGTGTGCCGAAGTGGCACCCTATACTACTTGTCCAGCGTCCCAGGCATCAGAAAGAGTCAGAGAGAGAAGGAGCACCAGACATATCTCCCAGCAAATGAGACAGAGCAAACTCTACACCTCACAGAACAGGTCCCAAAAAGCACAAACAAGAGAAAAACATAAAATATAGCTCATTTCCATCATTGCAAGGGCCCTAGTAACATCCCTGCTGAGCGTACTAACTAACAAAAACAGCAGCACAGAGCAACGCTCCTCCATCACACAGAACTGTCCGGACCGCACTGAGCATCACCGCATCAGTCGGGAAATTTCCCATGACCGGACCGACCGGGGGAGACTAAAACCTGTTTAGAACACCCCCATTTCCTTGCACCATTCATTCGTAGAGCAGTTCCTCAACACCCCCATATGGCTGCAGTCCACGCAGGGTGTCCCCATTCATCTCCATGGCTGATGGCGGAGCATCTCGTATCTCCCGGCCAGCATAACAGTGCATCTTCGGCACACCATCGGACGACTCAAGAAAGACTCGAAAAGCGTCTTGATTTGTTGAAGCAGTTGACTCTGCACTGCACACTGGGGCTAAACAGCCCCATACAAAACAATGAATCATTCTGTAGACGACTACGGCACCGCTGGACTACTATAGGTATTACTATAGCACACTTATCTTTATATTCATATATATAAATTTAGCCCATTTCACCATATTTCGCTCTCCTATTAATCAACAAAAACTAGCAAAACTAGAAAATCACACTTTTTCTCAAACTATTAATACTATGCTTCCTTATCACCATTTTCTTATTCTTTCTCGGTGTGCTGAGCCCCCTTATCTTTTTCCAAAAAAAAAAAATGTGCTCTGTATTGAAAGTTGGTAAATAAAAGAATAAATATTATTTAAAGAAATGAAATATTATAATACATATATAAATAATATACGATGGGTAGAACCAAAATATTTACAGACGCAGAAATCATGCAAAGGAATTCAGAACGAATGAAAATTTATAATATAAAAAACAAAGAGAAAGCACAGCAGAGTGCTAAGGACTGCTACTACAAGAACAAGGAGGTCATATTGCAGAAAGCAAAGGAGAAAAGGGAAAAGGAGAAGGTTGACATCGCAAGGATGAAACAACTCCAGAGGCTCGATGAAAGACTAAATATCGCCCTATGAAAAATGATATAAATTTTATGTTAAGGATATAATATATATTGGTATATAAATGAAATATATATATCTATATAGATATAAGTAGTATAGGGGGCCACTTCGGCACACTTTTCAGTGCAGTTTCTCTAGAGAAACCACACTAAGAGCAGTTATCTAGTTTTAAGGCTACCTATTTATAACTAATATAGACAAACAAAAGAAAGAAAAAATGCTATTTATAAATAATTATTATTTAAATAAATAAAATAAAGACACATATAGGATGACAAACGAAGACACTCAGAGATTTAGAATGTCCAGAGGTTGTGTTATGGTAAAGAATAACGAAAAGAGACTAATGGTAAAAGTTCGATGGAGAGAAGGAGGAAAGGTTATGTGTAAGAGTTTCTGCATCGGAAAGAAAAAATCAAAAGAGCAAGCATTGGAAGAAGCAAAGAAGTATTACGAGGAAAATATAATACCTAAATACGAGGAATGGAAAATTAATTACGATAAAGAAACAAGAATAATCAAAAAAGAAAAGAAGAAAATTTGGAAGCATAAAGATTTTAAGTGTGGATGTGGTGCTGAAATACATGGAAACAAAGCGCGACATATGAAGTCTTTGAAACATATTTCATCAACAGAAAAAGAAAAACCTCCAGTTCCTCCTAGACCAAGCAAAGAGTAAATGGAGAAAATAAAGAATGAGGAACATATTAAGAAAGATGAAGATGATAGGTGTAATATGTGCTGATACATGGAACATAACTGCCACTGCGGTTCCGGGTATGGTAAGTATCGGTAATTAAAAAGTTTCTCTGAGGAAACCACTGAATTTCTATTTAAAGATAAGAAGGGTCCTTATATATAGGACACACGAGGCCACGAGGGGACGACCGATTGAGGCAGACAAATATTTTAATTTTATAAAATTATATTTTCCTTAATATACTGTTATCAAACATGGAGACACACACGTATAACTGCAAGGTCTACAGGTTGGATATATTAAGGGAATATAAGATAAATTACGAAATCAAGTCTGTCAGGGGTCGGGATGTGCTATATATCAAACCGAAGGTAAGGGGGTATAAAATTGATACACCGACCGCCCAAAACTACTTGAACCAAGTAAGAGGTGCGGTGTATTTTGAGCACCATGCTATACCAATAGAACCACCTTTACCTACGATTGAAGAGAAAAAAGAACTGAAAGAAAATTACAGAGACTTGTTGCGGTATGGTCATTATGATATCATGAGGGACGACAGCAAGGAACATGAACTAGGAATAAATGAAAGCCGATATGAGGTAAGGATTAACTGCAGCTTCCGATCATTTACGATGCGCGATGTAATAAGATTTATTAAGATTGTATTGAACGACTTTGTAAAACGACAAGCACCGCGAGATAAGGTTAGCCTAGGTATTGACTTTGTAGATTACTATGGAAAGGTATCAACAGGCTTACACAAAATTAATCAAATCTCTGTTGAAAAATTTTTAGAAAGATTGTCAGCAATATTTCAAAGCAACGAAAATCTTTACATGAACGAGAACAGAATAAACTTTGATAAATTAAAATTTGTGTTGAAATCTGTTAAAATGCAGGCGGGCGGGACAAGGCTACAGGTTTTGAACAAATTAGATATATACAGAAAGAAAGGAGTAATCTGTATTACAAACAGCGATAACTTATGCTTAGCACGAGCAATCGTTGTAGTACAAAACAATATTAATGGGAAGAAAGATACAGCAGGAAATGGCAGAGGCTTTACACGATGAAGCGAAAGTTATTAAGGATGTGTGTGTGATACCAGAAATTAATACATTCGCTAATCACATTAAATATAATCTGGTTATTGTTGAATTCCCTGACAAAATCATTTATAAAACAGAACTATTTGATGCGAACGGAGAACGGCTGACTAACCTTTACATTCTAAAGACTGAAGGACATTACGATGCAATAACTAACATGAAGTCTATGATAGGAAAAAAGAATTTCTGTGAGTTATGTCTAAGAGGGTATAAGGAAAGACATGCCTGTGAAGCCAAATGTAGTATTTGTGAAACCAAGGGCTGTAAGGGAATAAAAGACAAGAGCCAGTGGAAAGAATGTGAAAAGTGCAATAGAAAGTTTCCAAACACTGAATGCTTTAATAACCACATGACGACAAACTGCGATATCAAAGCGAAATGTAAATCGTGCGGTCTGAATTACAGAAAGAAAGATAAGCACAAATGCGGATATGCGAAATGCCGAAATTGTAAACTAGTGAAACCGCTTGAGCACCAATGTGAAATAGTCCAAAAAGAAATCTTACCGCCGTCAGAGCAATACATATTCTTTGATTTTGAAGCGACACAGGACACAGGCGAACACATTGTTAATCATGCTGAAAGCCAGTATTACGATGCCAAGGAACCGCCTATTATACATAAGAACATTCAAGATTTCTATAATTGGGCTTTTGACACTAAACACAGCGGATTTACATTTATCGCACACAATGCCCGTGGTTATGATTGTCAGTTTATTCTTAAGTGGTTGGTTGATAATGGACAAACTCCATTTGTAATTTATGAGGGCGGTAAGATTATGATGATGACACTTAAGAAGTATCGCTTTATAGACAGCCTAAGTTTTCGTACGATGCAATTGTCTGACTTTCCAAAGACATTCGGACTTACGGAACTTAAGAAAGGTTTCTTCCCGCACTTCTTCAATACGGCGAAAAATAGAAACTATGTTGGTGTAATGCCCCATAAGAAACATTACGGCTATGACACGATGCGAGGAGATAAACGAAAGGAATTTCTTGAATGGTATGACGAACAAGTGAAAGCACATAACAGGTTTGATATGACGAAGAAAATCGCTGAGTATTGTCATTCAGATGTTGATATACTGAGGAAGGGTAGTATAGATTTTAGAAATCAGTTTCTCGAGTTTGGTATTGACCCTTTTCAATATACAACTATCGCGAGTTGTGTTATGGCTCTGTATCGTGCTAAGTTTATGCCAGAAAATTCAATTGCGATATTAAAAGCGGAAAAACAAAACAGGATGACTTCTAGGGCTTGTGTAGAATGGTTAGCATACAGAAGCAGACTGAATAAGACAGATATTAAACACGCATTCAACGGAGGTGAAAAAATGTTTCAACTTGGACAATCTTGTGTGTATGTAGATGGTTGGGACGAGAAAAACAAAACCGCTTATGAGTTTTACGGGTGTCATTGGCACGGATGTGATAAGTGTTGGAATAGCAATGCTTTGAATGTGAAGAAAAATAAGACAATGGGCGAACTATACAAGGAAACAATGAGAAGAGAAAAACAACTTAACGAAAAAGCGAAAGTAATAAGTATCTGGGAGTGTGAATGGAGCCTGATGAAAACCAGTGAAAGACTGGCCGAGGATACAAACGAACGAATTACTGAACAAGAAGGACTAAACCCACGAGAGGCAATGTTTGGAGGTAGTGTGAATGCTCTGAAATTATATTGGAAATCACGACATGATAATGAGTATGCAAAATATATTGACATATGCTCACTTTATCCGACCGTGATGTATTACGACCTTTATCCAAGCGGACACCATATCATAATACGACCAAGCAACGAGGAGGAAAGAAATGAGATGAAAAATAAAATTATAAACAGAGAATATTTTGGTGTGGCTAAGGTTAAGATGCTACCGCCGAGAGGCTTACTACACCCTGTCTTACCGAAGGCGGACAGAGGTAAGATGATGTATTACTTATGCGATAGGTGCGGAATGACCGAGCAACACAGCGAATGTAAGCACACAGATAAAGAACGAGCAATAACAGGCACATGGGCAACTCCAGAAATTTACAAGGCATTAGACAAAGGGTATAAGTTAATAAAAATATATGAAGTATGGAACTGGAAAGAACAAAGCAGTAGTTTATTCAAAGAATACATAAAGACATTCTTGAAAGTAAAACAAGAGTCCAGCGGATATCCCGCGGGATGTAATACGGAAGCAGAAAAGCAAAATTACATTAATAGCATGGAAATCAAAATGGGAGTTAAGATGGATGAAAGCAAAATATTCAAAAACGAAGGACGGAGAGCAGTGGCTAAGTTGTGTTTGAACTCTTTATGGGGCAAGTTTGGACAAAAACAAAATAAAACACAGAACAAAATGATAAAGGATAAAGAAACATTAAACAAACTATTGAACGATAAATCAGTGGATAATATAAATATTAACATAATTAACGACCAAATTGTAAAAGCTAGTTATGACTTAAAACAGGATGCGGTGAGCGACCCGATTACAACAAATATTGTAGTTGCTTTATTTACTACATGCCACGCGAAAATGAGACTTTACAATATGATGGATATATTAGGTAATAGGATATTGTATCATGACACAGACAGCGTAATATATACGACAAAGAAATTAATCAGGCAGATGTAGAGACAGGCGATTTACTGGGAGATTGGACTGATGAATTAAAAGGAGCGAAAATAAAAACCTTTGTGGGAGGAGGGCCGAAGTGTTATGGATACTTATTAGATAATGGTAAAGCCAGTATGAAAGTAAAAGGATTTAGTATGAACTATGAAACGAAAAAAGCATTGAATTTACCGAATATGTTAAGTGTAATAAGTTGTGGGCTAGGTATTACGAGCACTGAATTATTTGAGAATGGTAAAAATGAACTGGCTGAATTGTTGGAGACTGATGAAGAATTACGGATTGCTAAGCGAATTGAGAAATCTGGAAAAGTAGTTCTAACAGAAAACAACAAGATAACACAAGACAAACAAAAGAAAAAAATAACAAGCGAATACTTAGAAAAGATATTTAGTTTTACATATACGAAAAGACAAGTTGTCGGAATTGTAGAGAATGCTATTGAAACTAGACCTTTTGGATATTAAAAAAATAAAGATAATGAATAATTAATTTTTTCCATAAAATTTTTTTATAACTCATACTATATAGACCAATGACCACCCTCACCAGACTATCTGAAAAATTTGGACGACTTTCAATTGAGAAGAATAAGGAATTCTTTTCAGTAAGAGATGTCCAACAGATGATTGACAAAGAAATTAAGGCAATTGAAAAAAGTAGAGAAGGAAAGCCAACCGATGTTTTTCCGTTTGGCAAATACAAAGGAAAAAAAAATCAAGATGTTGCTACCATTGACAAACCATATCTTGAATGGGTTATGAAACAGCCGTGGTTTGATAAATTTACAGACATTAAAAGTGAAGTAAAAAAATATTTATAGTAAAAATTAATATTTACTTTATATATATCAATGACTGACCTGTCAACCAAACAGGACTACTTAAACGAAATTGAGAAATGGAACCTTGATATTGAAATCAAGAAACCCACGATTAAATGGACTAAGCCTGACATTGTTTCTTTCTATGAGCAATACAAACCCCGCGACGACAATGTGAAAGTAGTTATTCCATTGGAGGCTACACTAGCAAAAATTATAATGGAGGAACCAAGCACACCATTTACGGCGACTGATTTAAAAGAGACTAGTATCACTGAAATCAAGGCTAATGTTGGTGAAGAAATAGCGAATGCTACATGTAGAGAAGAAGTATGTATATTAAAGAAAGATGTTGTTCTTCAATATGGAAAATATGCACACAAAAACATTGACGATGTAGCCAAGATTGATAAACGATACCTTGAATGGTTAGTTCAACAGCAGCGGTGCCAAAATGTGGATGACATAAAAAAATTTATTTAAATCATTGATATTTTATTCAATTAATTTTTTTTGCTTTATTGTTCTTCTATAAAGTTAGCGATAACATTAACATTTGAACCATTATTAGCAGTAGCAACGGATTTTTGTGTAAAAGTCAATACATCACTAGGAGACAGATATATATCATAATTTATAAGATTTATTTGTTGAGTTGATTGCGAATTTACATAAAGTTTACAAATTGTTGTTCCGTTGGCAACGACACTCGCCTTTGTATCAGTATCTACAATTGAATACTTAGTATCAACATCTGCAAAACCCGCTCCAGTTAGTGTTCCATTCAATACCATTCTTACTACACACGCCTTACTATCTTCATTCGTAATACTTATCAAAGTTGGATAAACATTTGAATAATTTGTTAAATTAGCACCGCCCACATCAAATGTTGCTTTATTCCTGATACTAATAATAGGGGTTTCAGTTGTGTTTGCTGCTTTACTTCCTTCCACTTCATTTGTTATACTTGTGTTTATTGTATTACTTCCTTCAATAAATAATCGAACACTTGCTTTTTTAAGAGTTTGAATTCCGATAGCAGCATCATTCCTCATTAGTGCGGTAAATGGTAAAGTAGTGTTTCTTAAACTTACACCTGTGTTGGCATTCGCATACTTAATAGTATGGACTACTTGAAATTCTCCTGTCGTAGGATTTTCAATAGAAAACCTTATAGCACCAAAGCCTAAATATTGAAATTGAATTTGGAATACATTTCCTTTACTCCAATCAATAACAGGCATATCTTTTGTTCCATCGCATGGGTCATCCCAGTTTGCTTGTTGAATAAAAGTTGTAGCCCCTCCTTTGGCTTGTAGAATACGCATCCCGACATTAGTTTTATAAAAATAAAAACCATTTGAAAAATCACTTTCACCAATTCCTACACACGAATAATAGGCTTTTGTGTCATCAGTTGTCCATATAGCAGTGAAGCGACCAACAACTCCCATACACGTCCGATATTTTATTCTTCTTTTACTTGTTAGGATAGCATTCGCCGTGTTATTTGCTTGAGTTTTTAATTCTGCCATATTATTCAAAAATGACACAGAAGATTTTGTTTCTGTTTTAGTCCATACCCTTGTATTAATAGTGTATGGAAAGATTTCCTGAACAACTGGAGTTAATTGTCCAACTAGTGTTTCTCCAAAAGCAGTTTTCATATTATCAGTTTTAATACCACCATCATATCCGACCCTGATGTTTGAAAAATCTCCGTCTGGATTTTGTGCGATCAAGTTTCTCTGGTGTGTAGTCATTGTTTTTGTTTTTGACTACCTCAAAAACAAATGTGTTATATTGAATGAAAAAAAATAAATCTAAATTTTTTAAAAAATTTTCTTTTGGCAGCTTATGAAATGGAAATTATATTTGCCTTAACCTGAACCTCCCGCTGAGTGATTGCTACACTTACATGCTGATGAGCATTATTCTGTGTAGTGCTAATGAACTCCCATCGTCTCTCATTGGAAAGGTCAAGCCCGCTAACTTCATTTTGGTCTTTGCTCCACAGCGGGTGGGTATTATCCCAAGTATCAACCCAGAACCAGTTGTATTGATACACATTTGAATTCATTAAAACAGAACCTTCAAGTTTAGGTTTCAAGCACATATAATCTTCGAAGGTAGCGGGAAATATTTCAAATTCCTGAAGTCGTGCCCCGTCAAGTGTGGTGTGAAAACTAGTAGTCTTAGCGGTTGCTCTGTTATCAATATCATAAGCGGTATTCTTGTTTTCTGTGTTGTTAAAGAGTGTGTGATAAATTTTCTTCAACCTTTTACCATGTCACCTATCAAAGCGGAGAATGATATTTTGTGTTAGTGGATTGAGCAATGGAATTTTTATAAACATAAGGATAATCAATATTAAAACTCATACCTTCAGCACTCGCCACCTTTTGTTGAATTGATTGAATGACATCGGAATTAGTCTCTACAGCAAGGAACAAGTTAAGATTAGAAACACTTACATTACCAGCGGCAGCAACAACCGCTCCGCCAGCAATTGATAGGGGGTCATTGTTGTAATAATAAATTTTAGGGGTCTGTTGCCACACAATCCGCATATTCAAAATCTCTGGAAACATAATAGTCTTATCTAGTGCGAAAATAGTATTGTAAAGCATACCCAGATTTATCTTAACACTGATAGAAGGCTCAGCGGAAGTAATAGAACCGCCAGAGAAATACTTAGGCTCGTTGTAAGCGACATTGACGACAGAGAGTTGCCCACTTCCATCCGCGATACAGACATCATTATGGCGACGGGCATTAACAACAGGTTCACCAAACATAGCCTTAACACTTGCGGCAATATCATTACCAGCATCAGTCATTGTTGTTCTAAAAGTCTCCTTTACTATTTGTGAAGTTGAGATATTAATCTTACTATCTACATTACACTTTTGAAGCATACATCCCGCACCACTTCCATTATCGTGGTTTTCAAGTGTCAGAAAGTCCTTCATAGAAGTTTCAGCCTTCCAAATAATCTTTGTAAAATTACCAACTTCATCATCTTACATCGCACAGATAAGCACCGCTACGGGTTTGAAGTTGAATTTGTCTAATAGGAGCCAGACAATCCATATAGCATTTGTTATAGTTCGCTGCAATTGCTGGTAGGGCAATGTTAAGTAAAACTCAAGACAGAGCGGGCTAAGTTAAATGGCCTGCTGATAAGGTCAAAGTTGCTTTCTTGTCCTCCTGCGGTAGTAACAGTAATAGCTCCCGCACCTTCTCGCGGAGTTAGTTTATTCAAACGATACGAAGCACTGATGTAGTCGGTTCTAGAAAAGTCTAGTTCGCCTCCGTGTTGAGTTGGCATTTTATTTTTAGGTTTTTGGCAGTTGTGAAAATTAACTAATTCACTGGAATATATTTATAGAAAAAAAATAATTCTAAAATTAAAATTAATTACCTAGATTTTAATAAATTAAAAAATGATGTAAATAAATTAAAATAATTAGTCTCTCTGTAAATTAATAATGTCATTACAATACCTAACCCATTAAGATTTATAGCCTGATCGTTTTCGTCTGTAAGATAAAACCTATATACATTATTTGAACTGGTTGATAATTTCTTACCATACTCAGACCCACTTCCGTCGTATATAACGGCTCCAAATGGAATTTCGTTGGCTGTGTATATTTCTTGTAGCACATGATTATCTCCTTCACCAACTAAGTCCGATTGAAGATATAAAGTCTTTTCTCCAGTTAGAATAATCACATTTGGCGATTTAATGAAATCATTAGCGAAGAAATATGTTGAATTTCTATCAAAACCCATAACCTCGTGAATGCGGGCATCGGCATCAAATATAAACCGCGGTTGAATGCATCCGTTATTTGAAACACTGAATGTTAATTTACCATCCTCCGCTTCTGTGTTTGTATTGTTGCTTGAGACGTCATAAGTATAGTCATTCGGACTTTCTGTCGTCAGTACCTCCGACAACTTATTTTTTAGATTGTTCATTGTGTAGTTTCCCTCAGGTATCGTAATTAAAGCCTCATACCCGTCTTCGCTAAGAAGCCACAGAGTAACAAGATTTTGGAACATAGATATGAAGAATTTTGCAATGTGTGGGATTGTCTAGTGATTTTAAGTTTATTTCGTGTGTAAAGTCGCTGTCTGTGCCAGTTATTCTATTTTTACTATTTTACCCGAACTTCTTCCTCCCTTGTAATCCATTGTATATCATATAAATAATATTTCAGATAAATGTATCAAAATTACTATACCCATTCTGTGCTTTTAATTTCTCCGCTTCTTCTTCTTTTAAGTCTGTATAGCCACTAGCAAAATTAAATCGGTTGCCTTTCGCCCGCTCCATTAAAAATCTCATACTATGCCAACCGCATTCATTGTGTCTGAGGTGTTTGATTGATTTTTAACCTTATTTACTTTCATTAATAGATATGTGCTTGGGTGGCTTCGGTCAATTAGTTGTTTCATTTGTTGTTAAAAGTCTTCGGTTGGCTCGTAAAGTGCTAAAGGGTCATAGACTTCAACACTCCTGTCTTTATCTAGACTTATCCATACTGCGATCCAATTAGACCCTGCTTGTTTGTGATTGTCCAAATTCATAATAAATCCGTATCGTTTTCTGCTTCCGGGCTTCAACTTGTAGATTTCATCACTGGCTATTGCTCCGAGATACCATCCATATTTTTTCATTATGTCGTCTATTTCATTAGTCGTTAGTCCCCGCCCCTCTCCTTCCTGCATGGATTGCTCTTGCTGTTGCTCTGGCGTCTCCGCGACGCTCGGGGGTATGGTTGTCTCCTCTGTCTCTGGCTCTGATTGCTGTGGCTCTGGTTGATGTGAAGTGATGCTCGGGGGTAGCGGTGTCTCCGCGACGCTCGTGGGTATGGTAGTTGGTGGCATACCTTCATCAACATTTAAATCCGCTGAAACTTGTTTATCTACATTTGGGTCTATAGTCATTTTGCTAGTTAGAGTTTTTACAAAGTCCTTTTTATTCATTGTGTGCCTCCAATCATTGCGGGATAGATATTTTTAAATTATTTTTATTGAAAATACCTTATCAATTAATTCTTCTAATGTCTTCGCTCCTGTCCCCTTTTTTTTATGATCTCCAATATTTTGGAGATACCCCATAAACTCTTCATATCTAGCATAATCGGCTACTTTTCTTTTTACGTTTTCCTTTTCATTTCCAACATCAATATTAAACCTTTTAATCATGTTAATTATCCACTTTGAAGTGTCTTTGTAATTTAATTTGTTATGTCCATCACTATCTAGTCTCTTTTTTAAAGCCTGTGCTAACTCTTTTATAGTAATGTTTGGGTGATAAGTTTTTGAAAATACAGAGATTAAAAATTGATTAATTTATAAATTTTCAAAATGCTTACCTTTTTCTTCTGCTTTCTTTTCTTCCTTTTCAAGTTTTTCTTTATATTCTTCTGCTAACTTTTTCTGTTCCTCTAAAGATGTTGCTGTGGCTATAGCCGTCTGAATATCTTGACTGGCTTTTTGTAAGTCTTTACGACTCATCTTTTTTATGAACTTATCTGTATATCCTGCTAATTTCAGTGTTTCAATATCTTTCTGCTTTTGCTTTTTTTCTTCCTCATATTGCTCTTTCGTTTTCAATGGTGCTTCATCTCCTAAATTAGGTAATGGCGGTGCTTGTGGTGGTGCTCCTAATGGCGGTGCTTGTGGCTGTCCCTGCTGTGGTGGCATAATATATTGATATTGTGGTGGCGGTGGTAATGCTTGTATCCTATTTTTTCTGTCTTCTTCATATTTTACATCTTCTATGAGTTTTTGCTCCCTTCTTAGTTCTCTGGCTTTTTGTTCTTGTCGTTCATTTATCTCCGCTAGTTCTCTTTTGTGTTCCCTGTCCTTTATTTCTTTTTGTTCCTCTGCATCTGCTATGTCTTTTTGTTCTAGGCTTTTCTTTTCTTCTATCATATCTTCCCTCTTCTTCTTTTCCTTTTCTTCCTCATCATGTATTAACTCATATTTCTTCTGTAAGTTGCTTTGTATTTGGTTTCTGTTCTCGTGTTCAAGACGATTGAACAGATTTGATTATTTTTTCCCTCGGTTTGCGGCCCTGCCTTTGTGTCCTCGGCTTACCAATATATTTCATAAAAGTTTAACGATTTGTAATGTGCTTAAATCATTTGTTTTCTTACCAAAATTAAGATAATATTTTTTACCCTTCTGGATAATATAAGGTCTCCCGCTCTTATTCCTATAAACCCGAGGTGGACGGACTTTTGCCTTTTTCTTATTAGTCTTTTTAGCGACCATTGTATATAATTAAACAAAAAAATATTTTCAATTCGTTTATATGAAAAATCATTAAATGAAACTTTACAGCACCTCCTCGTTGCTTACCATATCCGAGTTTTGATGCTACAGCACTAACACTACCAGCGTAAGGTACCCCGACGCTACTTAATGCTCCCGCAGTCCTAGAGATTAACTTATTATTGCGAAGAAATTTATCAACAGCCGAGGCTGTTTTCCCGACCTTAGCCCAGTTAATCTTTCCTCCCTTTTGTCCACATCCCTTCTTCTTAGTTTTCTTTTTTCCTCCCTTCTGTGGCGTTGATGGATTGTATCCGATGTGAAATCCTGATGGTTGTGAAATTATCACTGGTGATACTGGCATATAATATACATTAAAAAAATAATTATATAAAAATATTATTTCAGGCGGTAAGCAAAATTTTTTCTTAACTCGTCATCAACACTTGAAACATAAAGAAAATTAAATCGTTCCGTTGTAGCCTCGTGATACTTTTGAAGAAAATAATCAAAATCAAAAAATAAGTCTAAGTGTTTATACACGAGTTCCATTTTATCCTGAGACTGACCTGGAAAGATTAACAAATAATCTAACTGCTTAATTGCTTCTGGTCTAAGGTTGTTTAAATACTGGCTTGACATAATAACCTTACTTTTATAGTGTCTGTTCTTTTTTAACAAATCACTTACGGACTTGTCTCTTAATCCGCTCCCTAAATCGTCCAAAACAAAAACAACCTCTGGAGAAATATACTTACTTGGTCTCTCTTTTTTCTCACCTCCTTCTTCTTTTTTCTTTTCCTTTCCGAAATAAAGAAATTGTGGTTTCTCTATTTCCTCTTCATCTTTGATTTCTCCTTCGTGTTGCTCGTCCTGTCTATTCAGTTTGTCAAGTTCATAGTCTATTACATTTACACCGTCTGATTTAAGAAAGGTATATATTGCCATTGGGTTTCCCCTGCTCTTAAAGTGTTTAACCGTTGCTTTATAAATGTAGTCCTTGTGAATTGTTGAAGCAATAATGACAATACGGGTTTTTCTGTCTGTAGTCCGTTTCAGTATTTCAAAGAGTGCTGTCGTTTTTCCGCTCTTCTTACGGGCGAGTAGAAATATATTGGCATACGGCTCGTTGAATAATGTATAACCCTGGGCTTTTTTGTTTCCATCCCCCTCTTGTTTTACAGGCTTCACCTTGACATTGTTTATCTTAAGCATTGTATATTATTATCCTAAAAACTCTAGGCACATAACAATTCTTCCCGCTAAATTTCCTGTATCAATATTTTCGCTGTCTGTTTCAAGGACTTTAAATGTATATTGTCCGTCCGTCCATCCAACGACACCTAAATTATAACTAAGGTTTGAAATGTTTGCTATATTACTATCTGCAAATGTGCCAATAATTCCAATTCTGTCCATATAAAGAATTCTGGTTTTGGTTTCCGTCTGGTCGTTCGTATAATGAATAAACTTAACATTCATTTTGGTCGGTGTGAATGACATTTGAATATTTTTATTAAATGTTTTGCTTCCAACAAAATCATTGCTCAGAAAAATAATCTTTTGGTATTTATAGTCAGCCATGATTATATTACTGATGATAAACTTTTTAATAACAAAAATATTTTCGCGAACTGCCTGCGACTTTTACTCGCGGGTAAGCGAAAAAAAGAATGAGAGTTGTGCTTATTGTATAAAGCAAGGAATAGAAACTAAATTTAAATGTGTGTATAAGCCTATGAGTGATTGGTGTGTTAGTTTTGATGAAGTCATTCCTTTAATCTGTGCCAGCGATAGTTCTTGGTATATGCCAATGAGTAAGGTCAACATTCCGACATAAGTGTTAGCAACCTCACAAGGTAAGTTCTTTTCAGATGGCCTAACGATACAAAGGGTTATAATGGCAATAATGATGCCCATTTGAAATAAGTATTTAATAAGTCGGCTGTCGGTTGGTCTGTTTTTTATACAACAACAATTCCAGTTATCTTCCAATTCGTGCTCTACTTTTTTTCCTCAGTCTTCAACGAAATGTCCAAAACACGATTTTTTAATTCTGGTGTTAGTTCGCCATCTGTCATATCAATGAGCGGAGGTGGGGGGTGTAATCTAGGGGGCATTGCAAAGCGTATTAGGAAACATGACTGCTCGTATTTCAGAAAGTTGCTTAGATAGATCTTCTATAATAAGCATGAGATTATTATTTTCTTTTTCTAAATTAACTACCTTTTCCGCCATGTGTTGAAAAGCACTGACTAATATTGGTATAAAATTTGTATATGTTATGCCTTCAAGATTTCCATTTCCATCATCTGCTTTCATTCCACTTTCAGATACTAATTCAGGAAATATTTTTTTAACTTCATCAGCAATAAATCCGTGGTTCTTTTGTTCTTTCTTTTCGTCTGATTTCAAATAATATGAACACCAATTTATTTTCATTAGTTTCTCACAACAATACCCGCAGTCTAATGTTTTAATATCTGATTCAGCCTCCTGTCCGATGAGTTTTTCCATGCTCCGTTAAGCGGAACATAATTATAACTGCCAGACGGCTCACCTGAAGAGTTTGAAGTAGTCCAAGCATGTAGAATTCCTTGAGATGCGCAGACTACTCCATAATTTGAATATCCCCCTGATTTCATATAAATTTGCGGGTCGTAAGTATAACTTGGTCTTTTTCTTAATGTTAAAAATCCGCTGGATGCTGTTGTGATGCTTAAATCTCCCGACGTATTAATGTTCATCGCCTCAGTGTAAGATATATTGTTTCCCACCGTTGTTCCTGAATTATAATAAAAAGCGAGTTTTCCACCTTTTTGAATTAGAAAGTTTGAACCGCTGTGGCTTGATTTCCAGTTCGTGCCATCAAAATAAGCATCAAAAGTTAAATTGACATTATCATGCGACCAGTTTAGTTGTTGAAAAACTGGATATATGTCTGTTGAAGTTATTGCCTGTATATGTGCTCCTGCGACATTACTCGCCGTTTCGTATAATTCTAAACCTGCCGTTGCTCCTATTCCTTTTGTTGTGTTTCCTATAATTATTGGTTTGCCTAGTGCTGTTGTTATTTTGTCGCTCGTTGTTAATGTGGTTGTTGATATACCAGCATTTGCTGTTAATAAGCCCGTTGTGCTACTGATGTTCATTGCGACATTAAACGATACATTATTCCCCACCGCTACTCCTGATGTATAATAGAAAATAAGGTTAGTACATTTTTGTATTAAA
This sequence comes from Paulinella micropora, assembly GCA_019918135.1. NCBI lineage: Eukaryota > Cercozoa > Imbricatea > Euglyphida > Paulinellidae > Paulinella > Paulinella micropora. Next base: position 247,574 of record WBZZ01003893.1, read on the forward strand.
AAGTTAGATGCCGCAGAAGATGATTTCCATACCCCTCCCGACACATAAGCATCAAAACCTAAATTAATATCATTATGAGCATAATTCCACATTTGAAAAACTGGATAGACATCTGCTGTTGTTATTGCCTGTATATGCGGCCCCGCGGGGTCGCTCGCAGTTCCATATAACTCTAAGCCACCAGTTGCTCCTACTCTTTCGTTGTTTTGCCTATGATTATTGGCATACCTGATGCTGTTGTTATTTTTATCACTCTCTGTTAATGTTGTTGTTGATATACCAGCAGTTGAAGTGATTGATGTTCCCGTTATTGTTCCACCATTTGTTATGTTGTTTGAGTTCATATCCAAAGTACCATAAAATCGCATACCCCCTGCATTGTTAAAACGTATAATGTCAGATGAAGCACTTTTATTATCCAAAAGTTTTGAAATATAAAGACCTGCTCCTTTTACATCAAATGCTACATCAGTGAATACGTAACCTCTTTGGTCTGCGGTTCCACTTGTAGCAGTATTTAGAGTAAATAAGAAATATTGATAATCACCTGATGTCTGTGAAAAGAATATATCTCCTCCATTTTGGTTTAATATCCTCGCCCCATTATATGTTATATTTCCACCATTAATGATAACTTGATTATTAAAATCTTCATTGTTCGTTAAAGTTAGATATTTTATCGTAGTGCTCGCCCCATTAAATGTTTTACTTCCTGTTATGGTTTGGTCTGTTGTTAGTTTCACACAATTGTCATCTAGATATTGTCTATTTACCACTTCATTCGCATTTTGTGGTGCACCCAGATTAACAATCCGACTACCATTACAATCTAAGCCAGTAGCATTAAACCACGAAACAATCGTCCCATCAATGATAAAACTTATTTTTTTTCGCAGAAATTTCAAAGTTGTAATATGTTGCCGTGTTCATATCCAAACTAGCAATTGACCCGATATTACTGGTAGAATTGAAAACGATGAAAGTGCCTTTTGTTGTTGAATTGATTGAATTTCCAGTTATTTCAACACCACTGCTATATGTCTTAATTCCTGCCATGGTTTGGTTTCCTGTTAGTTTCACATTTTGCCCGTATTTTGTATCAACATAACTTTTATTTGCTCCATCTGTTGAAGCGGAAGGGTCGGCTAAGTTTGTTATTTTGTTGTTATTCAAACTTAATGTTGTTCCAGTTGCGGTTATAATTAAAGTATTACCTGAATATAACTCTACATATGAACCAGTTATTTGTATCGGATACCAGGCCGCTGTTGCTGTTTTTTGTGCTGCAATCATCCCTATTTTTGTTTCAAAGGCTATGCCAATGCCGTCAAAAGTAGTGGGATTGGACGAACCACTTACTTCTAAAGTTGATGTAAATTTTTTATTCCCTGCTATGGTTTGGTCTCCTGTTAGTTTAACCACCGAGGTATCAAGGACAGAAACATCCACACCATCAACAAGATTAACATTTGTTATGCTTTGGCTTTTCATATCAAGACCAGCACTCGCATTTATTATACTGCTAAATGTTTTAATTCCTCCTATGGTTTGGTCTCCTGTTAGTTTGACCACCGAACCATCAACTGCGAGATTAGCGAGATTAATTCCATTATACGTAGAAGCCCCTGAAATAGCAAACCCTCCCATATTTAGTCCTCCTGTCATACTGGCTGTGCCGTCTAGTCTAAGAAAGGGTGGTGTGGTATTTCTCCATTGTCCTGTGCTATAAATGAGTAATTGGTTATCTGCTGGGAAGCCTGTTATTGTCACATCGCTGTGGCCATCTATACTTGCACTCGCTGACACTTTATCATTATTATCTTGATGCTCAAATATCCATTCATCAACATCTTTGGTATTTAGTAAATTAACTCCTGTTATATTCTTCCTTCCCATACTAATATTGCCGAATTCATCAACATTTATCGGAAATGTTTTATTTACCCAGTTCATTGAGTTATATCTTAGATAACTATTAGTGGCTATTGGTGCGGTTATGACCACATCTGAAAGTGTATCAATTGAACCACGGGCTGTATGTTAGTGTCAATCAGATTGTATAGACTGGTTTGGTGCGGATTGGAAGTATTAGAGCGGTGTTGAGTTGAGGCTTTGACTTCGTCATTATCCCTTACTCGTTGCTCTGTATAGTATAAATTTTTTCCTTCTTTGATATCATTCGTTGATTTTAAAGCGAGACGTGTGTCAAATCGCGCATCTGTATAATAACGATTTATAGGGTCGGAATCTTCTGGCACTCTGTCTGTATTCAGACCGACTATGTTTGTGTTGGTTAAGTCTAAGTTTGCGATTGATAGGCTGTCTGTCGCGATTTCTGACAAGCCGAGTAAGGATTTATATTGACTCGTTATATATAAAAAATCGCTCGCGATTTTGCTATATAACACAAATTTTCAATTTGTTTGTATATCAAATAAATATTTAATTTTAAAAATACTAAAATATAATAATCTTAGTATAAATGCCGTCTCCCGAAGCAAGTCGTAAGAACTGGGGGTAAAGCTGTGGAAAGTATTAAGAGCAAAAAGCAACATAAGGTTGAAATAGCGAAAGAGAAATTAGCAAAGTGTAGAAATGCTCATGTAGGCGATGATGAAGAGATGGAGGAAAAGATAAACCGCATGGCTGAAATGGGTGTTGCTAATGATATCATTAATGGAAAAGACCAAGATGATACACCAGAAGAAAGCAGTGAGAGCGATGAAGAATGTGATTTTACTGATATCATTGCTGAAAAGATGGCTAAGATGAAAATAAGAAGAAAGAAAGCGGAAGCAAAGAAGAAAGTAAGTAAAAAGCCTGTGCCTGAGCCTGAACCTGATGATAGCGAAAGCGAAAGTGAAGAAAGTGAAGAAGAGCTGAAGCCTAAATCTAAGAAAGGAAATGGTAAGAAATCGAACATATCTGTTAATGTTTATAATCAAGCAGAGAAGCCAAGCAAGAAAGAAAAAAATGATGTCTTAAAGATGTTTTTAAAATTTTAATGATATTTGTTTCAGACTACGTCTTCAACAAACATCGTCTGCGATTAAATAAAAATAAAAGAAAAAAAACGATGTTTTAGAATAAGTGAGAGTGCGACAGCACGAAACACAATTATAAAATATCAATGGACTACAAACATAGTCAGCAACAAGAAACTCCTGAGCAGACAGAGCGGAAAGAAAAACCTGAAGAAGCAATTGAAATACACAAGCAATCAAAGCCTGCTAAGATATGGAACACAATAACCTCGCCAGAAGCAAAACCACTAAGCCAAGTATTTATTGATTTAATGGATATGTCAAAGGTTGCTACTAAGAAAGGAAGTGCTAATTATAATTTCGGCTTAGTTGCTATTGATGTATATAGCCGTCGTGGCTGGATTGAGCCTATCAAAAATAAAACAACTGGTTATGTTTTGGAAGGTCTTAAAAAATATTTACAAAAGAAGTTCCCGAAAGAATTGCATCAGATAATGGTGGTGAGTTTAAAGGTCAAGTGGCTGAATATTTTAGACAAAACAATATTGAGCATAGACCGGTTCAAGTAGGAGACCACAGAACAATGGGTATAATAGATAGATTTATCAGAACGATACGGAATGAATTAAATTTGATATGGGAATTTAATGAAAATTTTGAGTGGGTTCCTATTATTCATGAGGTTGTTGATGCTTATAATAAAACATATCATACAACAATTAAAGCAGTACCTATTAATGTTTATGAAGGAACTGAAAAAAACACTCAAGAAATATACAGAAATCCTTTAATGAATTCCCTAAGGGAACAAGAGGTAGAAAGGAATTAGAAAGAACTATTTTTTCTAAAGGTGATAAACAAATCAGTAAAACTATATTTAAGGTTAAAGGCCGTAAGGGCTTCAAAGTTATCTTGTCAGAAGAGGACTTAGTAAGGCCGAGTGAATTATTAAAGACTAATGTTGATGAGCAACCGGAAGAAACGGAACCGGCGGAGCAGTTAGCCGATAAAATTAAACAAATTACTAAAGAGAAAAAAATATTAATTTATTAAAATCATTAGATGTAAAACAGGAAAACATACGAAGCAGTGCTAGAATTAAAAAGAAAGTTGAAAAGTTAGACCTTTAATAAAATATTAGTTCACAGGAACATTAAAGGTGCAATATTTGGCATAACATACTTGTAGATCTATATTTGGTAAACATAGCACTAGTTTAGACCTACAAGTAAATGCTAGTTTAGTTATGCGATAATGAAAATACATCAAAGAAAACTAAGTAGTGGCAGCGATTGTCATTCCTTAATGTATAAATTGGATGAGGAAAAACAATTGCAGCTTAACAACTGATTTAATTAACAAGCGAATTGAATAGTTGCAATCAACGACAGGCAACTAAAAATGTTTTTTTTTTCACACTTCTGTCGCACTATAAATGGTTTCAACATTGTTGCCGTCAAATGTCCCATTAACTACACTATTAATGCGAGACCACGCATTAACCATAATCATTTGTACGGGTGCTTGGCTAGCCTTGAATTTGATTACGAAATACCTCACTTCCTCAGGTGGTGAATTACAGCCATACATGGAAACAGAAGAGGAACCTTCAAAAGAAGATTGAGAAAATAATGCGGTCCCCTCTTCCTTGTTGATCTTGACAAAGACATCCCCAGGAAATTTGATAATGGTGTTACTGCTTCCTTCCTTTCTTTCTCCCTTCCTTTTATCCTCCTTCTTTTCCGTTGGTCTTTTTGACTTCATCCACTGAGGCGCCGTTCTCACCACCTTATTTTCACCCAAATTAGCTTCACTCATTTGCAGGGTCACCTCCTAAAATAATAATCTATTACATAAAAAACATTGGTAAAATGACTACCGCAACAGAGTTGCTTTGCTCGGCAGTCGTCGGAGCAGGAGAAGATTGAGCCGCAGGAGCAGATTGAACCGCAGGAGCAGATTGAACCGCAGGAGCAGGAGCAGAATTGGTAGCAGTCGGAGCAGGAGCAGGAGTCTCATAATCATAAACTCTTATAGAAATGAAAAAGCATAGAAGAAGCTACCTTAGCATCATTTGACTTCTTATTTTTTTCGCTCATTGCCTGCAACACACAGCAAAAACAAGGGTTTAGTCTTCTTGTCACGGCAACTTTTGGCTTTCTGAAAAAGTCGCAGAATGAAAAAAGAAACAGAAAAAAACACGTGATTGAATTTCTGGATTTTCTGCTGACAATTTTAAATGGCGATAAAAAAGGAAAAGCAAAAATTTTTTTACACCGCATGCGGGAAAGGTGAGGTAAAAATACACACCGACTGGGGTCTGTATTTCTGTATCTGGTCAACTTTCATTATTCGCAATAATGAGTGATGATGATAATGAATACGCTGAAAGAGAAGAACATAATAAATGGTTGGAGAAATTACAAGATAGGGGCAGACCCCTGCTAATAAGAGATAGAGCAAATAATGAAGTCAAATTTGACAACATAATAAGTCAATTAGAACGAAATGAACAAGAAAGGATAAAATTGGAGAAAGAAAAGCAAGATTGTATAAATAGAAGAAGTGCTATTGATGAATTGCTAAATAAACGAAATGATGATGTTGAGCGAAAGGAAAAAATTGAACAAATGAAAAGAGAACAAAAAAGAGAAGCAGAAAAAAAGAAGAAACAATTACGATTATTTGAGCATTGGCTTAGTGCCGAAAATCAACCAATGGGAGTTGAAGACGAAATAAAAGCACGAAAGATGATTGATAGTGGGAAAACATCAACAGAAATAATTCAATCATATGAAAAATATAAAAGACAGAGAATTGAATAAAAGTGGTTTAACCACTTACTCCTTTAGCACATAGGAGTATAAACTAGTGTGTGTTTAATTTTATCCAAAAACAAAAATTGGGCGAAAGCCCTCCTTGTTTGCAAAGAAATTTTATCTACCATACTTGTTGTGTGGTAGGGTGAGAATACTGGAGAAGACTTCAAAAAGGTAATTTAATAATAATTATTTACAGGTAGCCTTTTTTCTTTCTTTTGTTTGTATGTATTAGTTATAAACAGGTAGCCTTAAAACTAGATAACGGCTCTTAGTGTGGTTTCTCTAGAGAAACTGCACTGAAAAAGTGTGCCGAAGTGGCCCCCTATAATACTACTGATATATTAATTTTTATTTTTGAAAAATCAAAACCCTAATATAACCAATTTGTTTTTGACTACTTCAAAAACAAAAGCACATGTCAAGCATAGACTACGGGGGGCAAACTTGGAACCTTGACAAGTTCGCAGAACGGCATACAATTCCAAATACGGCAAAACAAACTCTATGTAAGAAAAACCAAACGGCAAGAGGTTTTATGACATGACAACACCAAGAGGGGCACTACCAAACCCTGAGCAGTATGTAATGCCCAACAGAAAACAAAGGGAAATAAAAGAGAGGAAAAGGGAAGAACCAAACGTCATTGACTTCAATGGATATAAATTAATACGACAAGACATGAAACACGATTTGCCAGTGGGGCAGTCATTGTATAATGTAAAAATCCATCAAAACTTTTCTCAAAAGATTAAAAAGTTTTCGTTGGAAGATATTATAAAAATAATAGGCACAATCGTGGATGATTTTAAGTCTTTATATAATCCAAACGACGAAATACCAGTAAGGATATCGGCTATTCCAGAATCGTGGAATGTACAAACAAAAAATTCTCTTGTAAAAGTAAAAGACTTTGACTTACAAGACATATTATTATTATTATTATTATTAGAAAGACTTACAAAGAGTTTACAATCAAACGACGAAGTGTGGATGGATGAGGAAGGGGCAACAATGGAATCAATTGATTTCAATTTTATGGGAGTAAGGATCCCAGAGGGAGGGGCTAGATTGAAAGCAATAACACAGGAGGATATTTACAAAAAGAAAGGAGTGATAACAATCAAGAACAAAGATAACATATGTCTGGCAAGGTCTATTGTAGTTGCTAGAGCAAAGATAGAGAAACATCAAAAATATTCACAGATAAAGGATGGACGTGGAATTCAAGACGAACTGGCAAACATTTTACACGAGGAGGCTGGTGTCATAAAAGATTTATGCGGACTTCCTGAGGTAGATGTGTGTGCCAGTCATATAAAATACAACATAGCAATTGTTGAATTTCCAGACAAGATAATATATAAAACTGAAATCAAAGATGAAAAGGAACAACCATAAAAACACCGAAACATACTCAAAACCAAAACCATTACGACACCATAGTGAGCATGAAAGCATTTCTATCAAAACAAAACTTTTGCGAGCAGTGTATGAAGGGTTATGAGCATAATCATTCTTGTATGGCGAAATGTAATATATGCCTTACGGATGGATGTAAGGGGTATAACAACATAACAAAATGGAAACAATGCAAAAAATGTAATCGTAAATTTCCGAATGATGAATGCTTCAACAATCACAGCACAATCACTTGTGAAACAAACAACAAATGCCTTAACTGCTCTAAGACATACACAGGCGAACATAAGTGCGGTTATGACAAATGTAAAAATTGTAAAATCTTACAACCCTTTGAGCGTAGGTGTAATATGAAACAAAAAGAAATACATAAGCCATCTGATAAATATGTATTCTTTGATTTTGAGGCAACTCAGGAGACAGGCACACATATCATTAACCATTCAGAAAGTCAGTATTTTACAGACAGCACACCCATCATACACAAACGCATAGACGAGTTTTGTAATTGGGCATTTGGCAATCAACACAAGAACTTCACATTCATAGCACATAATGCGAGGGGTTATGATTGTCAGTTTGTGCTTAAATGGTTGATAGAAAAAGACATTTCACCATTTGTCATATATCAAGAGGGTAAGATTATGATGATGGCTGTGGGTAAGATTAGGTTTATTGATAGTCTATCTTTCCTAACTATGCCCCTGTCTGATTTCCCTGAGACGTTTGGTTTAGATGAATTATAGAAAGGATTTTACCCTCACTTCTTCAATACTGAGGCAAATCAAAATTATGTAGGGGCTATACCAGACAAGGACTATTACGGCTACAACACATTTTCAAAACATAAACGACAAGAATTTCTGAAATGGTATGAAGAACAGAAGGACAAAGTGTTTGATTTCAAAAAAGAAATGGAAGCATATTGTCATAGTGATGTGGATATATGGAGAAGGGGGTGTATGAAATTTAGAGAGAGTTTTCTAGAATTCGGCATAGACCCATTCCAATACACAACTATCGCATCTACCTGTATGGCATTATATAAAGCAATCTATATGCCGACAGATAGCATAGCAGTCATACCAACACACAGAACAGACAAAGCAAAAACGAGCCGTATGTGCGTGGAGTGGCTATCATACAGAGAGAAGAAAGACAATACAACCATACAGCACGGATTAAATGGAAAAGAAAAAATGATATATTTAAAAGGCGCAGGTAAGGCATACTTCGACGGATATTTAAAAGGTAATCAAAAGCACACATGCATTACAAATGATAAAGCAAAAGACAGCATTTGGATTAGCCAAAGTTAAAATGATTCCGCCGAGGGGACTAATTCACCCTGTCCTACCCTGTCAAGATAGAGGAAAGATGATGTATTATTTATGTAATAAGTGTGGAAAGGAAAACTTACAGGACAAATGTCAGCACGACGACACAGAGAGGGCACTCACAGGCACTTGGGCAATACCACTCATTTATAAAGGAATGGAAAAAGGTTATAATATCATTAAAGTTTATGAGGTGTGGCACTGGGAACAACAAACAACAACCCTATTCAAAGACTATATAAAAACCTTTCTACAAATAAAGCAAGAGGCAAGTGGCTACCCGTCAAATGTGGAAACGGAGGAACAAAAAGAAAATCACATAAAGGACTATGAGGAAAAGATGGGTATTAAGTTGGACAAAAGCAAAATAGAAAAGAATGAAGGAAGGAGGGCAGTCGCAAAACTATGTCTGAATTCTCTGTGGGGAAAGTTTGGACAACAAAGCAACAAGACACAGACGACAATCGTCAGGAGTGAGGCAGAATTATACAAAATACTAAATGACAAAGACATAAACGAAATCTCAATTAATATGATAAATAAAGAATGCCTTGAACTATCCTACAATCTACACCCCGAAAAAGTTTCAGACCCCTACAACACAAACATATGTGTGGCTTTATTCACAACAGCACACGCACAAATGAGATTGTATGATATGATGGATAGATTGGGAGACAGGGTATTATATCATGACACAGACAGCATAATATATTCAGTTGATGAAAAACAAGGACAGACAACAATACCGACAGGCGACTTATTAGAACAATGGACAGACGAACTAATAGACAAAAAGACAAAAGTAAGCAGAAAGATAACTACATTTGTGGGCTCGGGGCCAAAGTCCTACGGCTACATACTAAACGACGGCACAACAAAAATGAAACTGAAAGGCTTTTCTATGAACTACGACACTTGCAGGAAACTAAACTTGGTAGATATGTTTAGTGTGATAAGCAATGGTCTGGGAATAAAGGACGAAGAACTATCAAAGAAAGCAAAGGAGGAATTAGAAGCATTATTGGAGACAGAAGGAGAAAAACACATAGCGAAGAATGTGGCTGAGAATGGAAATGTAGCAATACACAACCACAGCAAAATTACGAGGAACAAAAAAGACAAAACGATTACCTCCGAACATTTGAAAAAGATATTTTCATTTACTTACACAAAAAGAGTAATACAGCCGATTAAAAAGAACCATATCTGTCTCTGCTGGTGGAGGAGGAAATTTCAATATTATCGCTAACTTCATAGAAGACCAATGATATTTGACAATTTCACTTCTGTCTTCGACAGATTTCTCGTTTATTGTCAAACATCGTAAACCATTAAAGTAAAAATTAAAAGCAAAAAAAAAAAAATTAATGGAAAGCGATGTATCATCAGAGATATTTTTTTTACCGCATCTTTGTTATTAGAATAAGGTTGTTGAATTAAATATTCAAGGTATGGTTTATCAATCTTAGCGACATCTTCAATTTTCATTTTTTTATACTTACCATATTGAAGAAAAATGTCCGCTTCGTGCTGTGCTATCTCTTCACCAACATTAGCCTTGATTTCGGTAATTCCTGTCTCTTTTAAATCAGTCTCCTTACCGCCTACGTGGGTAACATCCGCCGTAAAAGGTTGCTTGGTTCTTCGTCCAACACGTTTTCTAACGGAATAACTACTTTCACATTGTCGTCATAATGTTGATTTTGTCTGTGTTGATTTTGTCTATGTTGATTTTGTTTAAAATCAACATTATCAACATTATCAACATTCAGCTTGTATTGCTCATAGAAAGATGCAATGTCAGGTTTAGTCCATTTAATTGTTGGCTTTTTAATTTCGCTGTCAAGGTTCCATTTTTCAATTTCGTTTAAGTAGTCCTGTTTGGTGTTCAGGTCAGTCATTGATATATATAATATAAATATTAATTTTTTATAAATATTTTTTTACTTCACTTTTAATGTCTGTAAATTTCTCAAACCACGGCTGTTTCATAACCCATTCAAGATATGGCTTATCAATAAGCGCGATATCTTGAACCTTCTTCCCGCGATACTTACCACATGGAAAAATATCCCTTGGCTTGCCTGCCCGTGCATTTTCAATCATTTGGATTTCGTCAGTAATTATCTTTTTAACATCGGTAAGAGAAAATGTTTCATTTTTTGTTTCAATTGAAAGTTTTTCAAATTTTTCACATAGTCTGGTGAGGGTGGTCATTGGTCTATATAGACTGGTAAAACGATTTTATTGAAAAAAAATTAATTACCTTTTTACTTTTGCGTTTAAAATCCGTAAGGCTGTGTAGAGATAACTTCTGTGTAAAAGTTAATACATCACTCGGCGATAGGTATATATCATAACTTCTAAGATTGATTTGTTGAGTTGAAGCACTATTTACATATAGTTTAAACATTGTTGTTCCGTTTGCGATAGCACTCGCCTTTGTGTCAGTATCTACAATTGAATACTTAGAATCAACATCTGCAAAACCTGCTCCAGTTAGTGTTCCATTTAATACCATTCTGACAACATTCGACTTAGTATCTTCATTTGTAATACTTATCAAAGTTGGATAAACATTTGAATAATTTGTCAAATTAGCAACGCCCGCATCAAATACCGCTTTGTTTCTTATACTAATAATAGGACTTTCAGTGATGTTTGATGCTTTACTTCCTTCCACTTCGTTTGTTATGCTGGTATTAATAGTATTTGACCCCTCAATGAATAAACTGGCACTCGCTGTTTTAAGAGTTTGTATTCCAGTCGCTGCATCATTTTTCATTACTGCTGTAAAGGGTATTGTCGTATTTCGCAGACTTACACCAGTATTAGCATTCGCATAGTCAATCATATGAACTAATTGAAATAATCCTGTTATGGGATTTTCAATATAAAACTTGATAGCACCAAACCCAAGATACTGAAATTGAATTTGAAATACATTTCCTCTGCTCCAAACTACTTCTGGCATAGCCGAAGCTCCATCGGACGGGTCATCCCAGTCTGCTTGGTCAATATAATCTACGACACCTCCTTTACAATGCGCAATATTCATTCCTGCTCTATTTTTGTAGAAATAAAATCCATCAACGAGTTCATTTCCTATTCCAATATATGAATAGTAATCTTTTGTATCATCCGTCGTCCATATAGCAGTAAAGCGGGCGAGGACACCCGTTCCAGTTCTATATTTTATTTTCCTTTTTTAATGTTGCCATATTATTCAAAAATGACACAGATGATTTTGTTTCTGTTTTTGTCAATATCCTAGCATTAATTGTATATGGAAAGGTTTCCTGTAAAACTGGTGTTAATTGACCTACTACTGCTTCGCCAAAAGCGGTTTTTGAATTATTTGTTTAAATATCACCATCATATCCAACTTTGACATGTATAAATTCTCCGTCCGGATTTTCTGCGATTAAGTTTCTCTGGTAATTTTTTATTGATATTTGAGAATTGCGATTCTATCTGTCTTCGACAGATTTCTCTCTTATTCTCAAACGTCGTTTTCCTATATTATACGAGAAAAAAATATTTAATCTATTAATTTTTTTAGAATTGCGTGTCGTGCTGTCGCACTATCACTTATTCTAATTTTTTTTCTTTTTTTGTTTTTCACGATTTTTATCAATATCTCAAACATGTTTGAAATTAGCGAGAATGAGCGTTAATTTTCATTTAAAATTCAACATTGAATGAAAGTGTAGTTGATAAATATCAACTCATCAAAATTTCAACTCCCTTAACGAGCACACTACGTTGAAGAATGGCGAATGTGTAATGGTTAAGATTAGTTATGCCAACACCACTCGCATTATTACTTGTAGTTTAAACGAATTCACATCGCCTCTCAGTGTCTAGGCTTAAACCGCTCACCTCATAGCCGTCTGTGTCCTTATCGCACAGCGGGCGGTTGTTGTCCCAAGTATCTACGTGGAACCAGTTGTAATGATAAACATCGCTGTTTAGGATAGCACTTCCTTTCAACTTATCCTTCAAAATCATATAGTCTTCATTCTCAGAAGTGTCAATGTCAAATTGTTGAAGACGAGAGCCGTCAAGGGTTGTATAATAAGAAATAATTTTAGCATCCGCCCTGTTGTCATTATCAAAAGAAGTATTAGCACTCTCAGTGAAATGAAAGGCGGAAGTATAAATACGACGAATTCTTTTACCCTGCGAGCGGTTCATCTTAATAACATAGTTCTGTTGGTTTGTTTGAAGACTTTGCTTCCAAGCAATAGGATACTTAATTTTAAATGGAAAGCCTTCACCCGCAATCTTTTGCTGGACACCGAGGATGACATTCGGGTCAGTCTCAACAGCGAGAAATAGATTTAGGTTAGATACGATAGCACCAGCGGTAGTAGCGGCAGCACCAGTGGAAATAGAACTAGCATCAGTGCCATAGAATGAAGAGCGGTTGGTTTCAGCCCACACAATCCGCATATCCAAAATTTCATTAAATCCAATAGTCTTATCCAGTTCAAAAATAGTGCCAAACAGCATACTCAAAGGAAACTTAACATTAATAACAGGGGTGGCGCCATTGGCAGTTCCACCTTCAAAATAATTAGCCTCCTCAGAAGGAACATTAACCAAACCATAATTTCCAGCAGTGCTATCAGCGAGAGCGGTATCATCATAACGGCGGGCATTAAAAAGTGGCACTTTGTAATATCCTTGAACTCCAGCGACCAATCCAGCAGTATTGCATGCAGCAGTAATTGCCGCTCTTTCCGCTACGGTTCCAATTTCAACTTTTCCAGCATTACACTTTTGAACCATAGCACCGCTACCCACACCAGCACCATGATTTTCAAGTGCCATAAATTTTTCATACTTAATTTCTGGTTTCTATATAACCTTTGTGTAGTTTCCCACATGTTGAAGATTGCACAAATACTGCCCGCTTCTGCTTCGCAATTCAATAGTTTTAATCATAGACAGGCAATCCATATAGATACGATTGTAGCGACCGCCAGCACTTATACTCCATGATATTTAGAATTGCGCTTCGTGCTCCGCACTCTCGCTTATTCTAAACATCGTTTTTTCTTTATTGAAAAAATAAATCGGTTTTCGATGTTTATCAACAAACGAGAATGAGCAAAGCGAATGAGAGTGAAGTTGATAAATATCATTTACAAATAGGTGTCAAAACCATACCCATTCTGTGCTTTTAATTTTTCCGCTTCTTCTTCTTTTAAGTCTGTATAGCCACTGGCAAATTTAAATCGCACTCCTTCAGCCCGCTCCATTAAAAAACGCATAGCAAACCATCCACATGTGTCTGAAGTATCATCATCATCATCATCATCATCATCAACAACAACAACATCAACATCAACAACAGCAGCAGAACGCCAAGAGCAACGGATAGCACGAAAATGGCTATACATTTGCACAAAAAAGCAACAAGTACAGACAGACAGACAGACAGAGCAGAGAGAGAGAGAGAGAGAGAGAGTCACTCTGCTCTTTTACCTTATTTACTTTCATTAATAAATAACTATCGGGGTGGCTTTTATCTATTAGTTGTTTCATTTGTTGTTGAAAGTCTTCCGTCGGCTCGTAAAGTGCTAAAGGGTCATACACTTCAACAATCCTGTCTTTATCTAGACTTATCCATACTGCCATCCAGTGCTGTCCTTTTTTGTTGCTAGGGTCGGTATTCATAATAAATCCGTATCGCTTTCTGCTTCCTGGCTTCAACTTGTAGATTTCATCACTCGCTATCGCTCCGAGATACCATCCATACTTTTCATTATGTCATCTATTTCATTAGTCATTAGTCCCCGTCCCTCTCCCTCTTGCTGTGGCTGTGGCTCCTCTGGCTCTGGTTGCTGTGGCTCTGGTTGCTCTGGCTCTGGTTGCTGTGGCTCTGGTTGCTCTGGCTCTGGTTGCTGTGGCTCTGGTTGCTCTGGCTCTGGTTGCTCTGGCTCTGGTTGCTGTGGCTCCGCAGAACTTGTGCTCGGGGGTGGTGCTACATACGTCGGTTGTGTCTCCGCTGGTTGTATTTGTCATTTCAAATATAAGTTGTTTAGCATCCGAAGTTTCAAAACGTGGCGGGTCTATTGGCGATAGAGTGCTATTTACAGGAGTTTTTTTTCTTCCTTCTTTTTGCTTTCATTTTTAGCAATCATTTTTGTTGTAAATCGTTCTAGTTTATCCCATCCATCTTCTGCCGATGATATGTTTTCAGTGATTTTTTGTGTGTATAACCATCTCTTTAAACTAGTGGCGTAGTCGTTTGAACCTTTGTTTTTTATGATAGGGATATTAATGCCTGCTTTTTTAAGGTGATTTATTATTGTATAATTTTTCATTTTTTGACACGTTTTTTTCTCGTTTTCTCAGAGAACATTTCATCAATAATTCTTCGTCTCTTTTCTTCTTCCAAATCTTTTTCTTGTTTATTTACTTTGTCAGTTATATCAGTTATTTTTGGGGAAGATGTAGTTGCGGTTTTCTTTGGTTTATTTATAATTGAAGGGGGATTCGGTTTCGCTATAATCGGCTGGGCAACTGGAGCCGTCAATAATCCCTGTCTATGTAGTCGTTCAGCATTTAGTTCCTTAATAAGTCTTTGTTCCTTCTTCTGTTCCCTATCCTTTTCTTCCTGTCTTTCCTTAATCTCCGCCAGTTCTCTTTTATATTCCCTGTCCTAAATTTATATATTGTCTTTCCTTAGCATCGGCTATGTCTTTTCTTTCTTGCCTCTTCTTCTCCTCTTCTAAATCCTCCCTTGCTGTCTTTTCCTTTTTTTCTCTATGGCTTCAATACCTTCATACTTTTCCTTTCTGAGTTTGTCTAAGTGGTCTTGAATTGCTGTTCTTGTATTCTGCTCAATCTCAGAAAGGCTCTGGACTTTTCTTAAGTCTTCCTTCTTTGTTTTTTTCTTTGCTTTTGGAGTATCGCCACGCTCGCGTGGCTTATTTGGTCTGCTTAAGTATTTCATAAAAAGTTTAACAATTTGAAGTGTGCTCATATCATTTGTTACGGACTTGTCTCTTAATCCACTTCCTAAATCGTCCAAAACAAAAACAACCTCTGGCGAAATATACTTGCTCGGTCGTTCTTTTGGTGCCTCCTTTATCTGTTTCTTTTCTTTTCAAAAGTATAAAAATTGTGGTTTTTCCATCGGTTCTTTATCATCCTGTTTAATTTCACCTTCTTGTTGTTCGTTATCTCCAGCATGCTGGAGATTTCTGTCAAGTTTGTCTAACTCATAATCAATGACATTTACACCATCTGATTTAAGAAAGGTATGTACCGCCATTTGGTTTCCCCTGTTCTTAAAGTGCTTTACCATTGCTTTATAAATGTAGTCCTTGTGTATTGTTGAAGCAATAATGACAATACTGGTTTTTCTGTCTGTAGTTCGTTTCAGTATTTCAAAGAGTGCTGTTGTTTTTCCACTTTTCTTACGGGCGAGTAGAAATATATTGGCATAGTGCTCATTAAATAATTTATAATCTTTCGCCTGTTTATTACCTTCACCCTCTTGTTTTACTGGCTCCACCTTGATGCTATTAATCTTCTCCATCCTATATTCTACCCTAAGAATTCCAAACACACAACAATTCTTTCCGCTAAATTTCCTGTATCAATATTTCCGCTGTCAGTTTCAAGGACTTTGAATATATATTGTCCGTCTGACCATCCAACAACACCCAAATTATAACTGAGGTTTGAAATGTTTGCTATATTACTATCCGCAAATGGGCCAATAATTCCAATTCTGTCCATATAAAGAATTCTGGTTTTGGTTTCCGTCTGGTCTTTATAGTAGTGAATAAATTTTACATTCATTTTAGTTGGTGTGAATGACATCTGAATGTTCTTGTTAAATGATTTACCCACAAAATCATTACTCAGAAAAATAATCTTTTGGTATTTGTGCTCCGACATACTATATAATATACATAGATTTAAAAAAATCTTTGATATAAAAAAATGATTTTAATATTTTTGTTTGTGTGCTCGGCTAATTCGCGGACTGCCTGCGACTTTTATAGCAGAGTAAATCAAACAAAGCGAGATGCGTGTGCTTATTGTATTCAGAAAGGAATAGAAACTAAATTTAAATGATCTTATAAACCAATGAGCGACTGGTGTGTGAGTTTTGATGAAGCCCTGCCGTTAATCTGTGCCGGCGATAGTTCTTGGTATAAAATACATTTATACGAATGTGATATTTGAGAATTTCACTTCTATCTGTCTTCGACAGATTTCTTTTTTATTCTCAAACATCGTAAACAGACAAAAAAAAATTAAAAATGGGGACGATGTTTATCAACAAACGAGAATGAGCGTTATGTTGAATTTTCATTTAATCATTTAAAACTCAACATTGAATGAAAGTGTAGTTGATAAATATCACTTTTTACTTGAAGAAGGCGATGGAAGGCAAATTCCTATGAGTAAAGTCAAAATTCCGACATAAGTATTAGCAACCTCACAAGGTAAGTTCTTTTCAGATAGCCTCACGATCCAAAGGGTTATAATGGCAATAATGGTACCCATTTGAAATAAGTATTTAATAAGTCTGCTGTCGGTTGGCTTATTTTTTATACAACAACAATTCCAGTTATCTTCCAATTCGTGCTCTATTTTTTTTTCCTCAGTCTTTAGTTCTACTTCAAGAACACGAGACTTTAATTCGGGAGTTAGTTCGCCATCCATATCCATAATAGGCGGTGGTCTGTGAAATCTAGTTGTGTTATTGTTGGGCATTAGGAGGAAGCGCGACTGCTCGTATTTCTGCCAATTGATTTGCTTGGTTTTGTAATATATTAAGTAAAGTTTTATTTTCTTTTTCTAAATTAACTACCTTTTCCGTTAAATGTTGAAAAGCACTGACCAATGTCGGAATAAAACTAGTATATGTTATACCTTCAAGATTTCCATTTCCATCATCCGCTTTCATTCCACTTTCAGATACAAATTCAGGAAATATTTTTCTTACTTCGTCCGCAATAAATCCGTGGTTCTTTTGTTCTTTCTTTTCGTCTGATTTCAAATAATATGAACAACAATTTATTTCCATTAGTTTCTCGCAACAATCCCCGCAGTCCAATCTTTTAATATCTGATTTTAGCCTCCTGTCCGATGAGTATGTCCAAGCACCATTAAGTGGAACATAATTATAAGCACCAGAAGGCTCACCCGTAGAGTTTGAAGTAGTCCAAGCATGAAGGACACCAGTTGCTGAAACAATTATGTCATAATTTGTATATCCTCCCGATTTAAAAAATATTTGCGGGTCGTAACTATATGGACTTGAACTGTTGGGATGATTACATCTCCCGCATTGCTTATGTTCATCGCATCGCTAAATGCTATGCTCCTCCAAGTGATACTCCTGATTTGTAGTTAAAAGCGAGTTTATCACTCATTTTGTATATTTGAAAGTTTGAGCCTGGGTCGCTTGATTTCCAGCCACCTCCCTCCCAATAACTATCAAAACTTAAAGCAATATTGTCCTGACTATAATTCAATAATTGGAATGTGGGATAAACTGATGTATGAACGAATGCTTGAATATGTGGGCCATTCGCATATCCTTCTGTTCCATATAATTCTAAGCCACCAGTTGCTCCTACTCCTTTTGTTGAGTTGCCTATGATAATCGGTTTTCCTAGTGCTGTTGTTATTTTATCACTCGTTGTTAATGTGGTTGTAGATATACCCGCATTGCTGTTAGTAATCCTTTTGTCCATAAAGTCCCAGTTGAACCATTTAATGACATTAACAATTGTTCATTTGCATTTTCCCATATAAAACCATTAGTAGCAAGAGTTCCACTTCTAAATCTGATAGCATGAGCGGTAATACTTGTATCAGCCACCGATGTTCTTCCACTTAATGATTTAGCAACCCCCAGCAGTCGCCATATATATTTCCCAGTTTGAGTCTGCTTCATCCCACATAAATATTCCATAAGCATTTGTCCCGTCATTGCATTTTGAATAGATAACTTACATCCTCCATTTGATGTTAATAATCCGCTAGTTGTTAATGTTGTCGTAGTTATTCCTGCGGTTGAAGTAATTGTTCCAGCACTTGTTATGTTGTTTGAATTCATATCTAAGGCACCATAAAATCGCATACCACCAGCATTGTTAAAACGGACAATGTCAGATGAAGCACTTTTATTATCCAAAAGTTTTGAAATATAAAGACCTGCTCCTTTTACATCAAATGCTACATTCGTAATACATAACCTCTTTGGTTCGCGGTTCCACTTGTAGCAGTATTTAGAGTAAATAAGAAATATTGATAATCACCTGATGTCTGTGAAAGGAATATATCTCCTCCATTTTGGTTTAATATCCTCGCCCCATTATATGTAATATTTCCACCATTAATGATAACTTGATTATTAAAATCAGCCGTTTGTGTTAAAGTTAGATATTTTATCACAGTGCTCGCTCCATTAAATGTTTTACTTCCTGTTATGGTTTGGTCTGTTGTTAGTTTTACGCAATTCTCATCCAGATATTGCCTATTTACCGCTTCATTCGCATTTTGTGGTGCTCCTAGATTAACAATCCTGCTGCTATTACAATCTAAGCCAGTAGCATTAAACCACGAAACAATCGTCCCATCAATAATAAAACTTTTTTTTTTTTGCTGGAATTTCAAAATTATAATACGTATTTGTTTTCATATCCAAACTAGCAATAGACCCAATATTACTGGTAGAATTGAAAACAATGAATGTTCCCTTTGTTGTTGAATTTATTGAATTTCCAGTTATTTCAACACCACTGCTATATGTCTTAATTCCGGCTATGGATTGGTTTCCTGAGGTTTTAACTGCCGAAGTATCAAGAACAGAACATCCACACCATCAACAAGATTTACATTTGTTATATTTTGATTTCCCATATTTAGTCCTCCCGTCATACTAGCAGTGCCGTATAATCTAAGAAAGGGCGAGTTTGTGTTTCTCCATTGTCCAATGCTATAAATGAGTAGTTGATTACATGATGCTGTTGTTATAATCACATCACTATGAGTATCAATACTTCCACTCGCCGACACTTTCGCCGTGTTCGCATCATGCTCTGATAGCCAAGTTGTATAGACCTGCCATTTGGTTGATTTACATTTGTAATGTTTTGACTTTTCATATCAAGACCAGCACTCGCATTTATTATACTGCTAAATGTTTTAATTCCTCCTATGGTTTGGTCTCCTGTTAGTTTAACCACAGAACCATCAACTGCGAGATTAGCTAGATTAATTCCATTATATGTAGAAGCCCCAGAAATAGCTTAACCACCCATATTTAGTCCTCCCGTCATACTGGCTGTGCCGTCTAATCTCAGAAAGGGTGAAGCAGTGTTTCTCCATTTGCCTGTGTTATACATAAGCAGTTGATTATCTGCTGGGAAGCCTGTTATTGTCACATCGCTATGTGAGTCTATACTTCCAGCTGTTGAAACTTTATCATTATTATCACTATGCTCAAATATCCATTCATCAACATCTTTTGTATTTAGTAAATTAACTCCTGTTATATTCTTCCGTCCCATACTAATGTTGCCAAATTCATCAACATTTATCGGAAAGGTTTTATTTACCCAGTTTATTGAATTATATGTTAGATACTATTAGTGGCTATTGGTGCGGTTATGACTACATCTGAAAGTGTATCAATTGAACCGAGGGTGGTATTCCTCCATTTACCATCTACATCGTTGTATGTTAAGTATTGACCGACCACTGGTGCAGATATGTTAGTGTCAATCAGATTGTATAGACTGGTTTGGTGCGTATTGGATGTATTAGAGCGGTGTTGAGTTGAGGCTTTGACTTCGTCGTTGTCCCTTACTCGTCGCTCTGTATAGTATAAATTTTTTCCTTCTTTGATGTCAGTTGTTGATTTTAAAGCGAGACGTGTGTCAAGCGGTTATCAGTCCAATAATAATTAAGTCCTTCTTTTAGGTCAGTTGTTGATTTTAAAGCGAGACGTGTGTCAAAACGGTTATCAGTCCAATAATAATTAAGTCCTTCTTTTAGGTC
The DNA here is from genome assembly GCA_019918135.1 of Paulinella micropora. Lineage (NCBI taxonomy): Eukaryota > Cercozoa > Imbricatea > Euglyphida > Paulinellidae > Paulinella > Paulinella micropora. The sequence continues at coordinate 268,181 of WBZZ01003893.1, forward strand.
AGTTGTGCTTTTGGTAGCCAGTCGTGTATCGAATCGCACATCGGTAAAATAAAGATTTACGGGGTCGGCATCTTCTGGCACTCTGTCTGTGTTTAAACCGACTATGTTTGCGTTGGTTAAATCTAAGTTAAGTATGTTTAGACTATCGACTGCCAACTCATTAAGGCCAAGTAATGATTTATATTGCGACATTATATTAATTAATTATAAAAAAATTAATTTTATTTTTGTTAAATTATAGCAACAAAGATTAAAAACATATCTAAATTATGCCGTCAAAGGAAGCATCAAAGGAAAATTGGAAGAAGGCTGTTCAAGCAAATAGAGAAAATGCTGAACGGCGAAAGGACGAATAGGCTCGCGAACGGCTCCGCAAGAAGGGGGAACTGAAAAATAAGACAATAGATGAAATAATTGAAACTGGTGCTGAGTTAAGTGTTGCTAAGGAAATACTGGCAAAACCCGAAATCGTAGAAGACGAAAGCGACAGCGACAGCGGAATTGATATGTCTGAGGTTATTGCTAATCATATGCTTAGAAAGATAAAAAAGAATGCTAAAAACCTAAGAAGAAAACCGCAAAGAAAGCACCACAACCCAAGAAGCCAGAGAATGACAGCGAAGAAGAAGAAGAAAGTGAGAGTGAAGAAAGTGAAGATTATGAAACAACAGGCGGAAAACAGCGAGGCGGCAAAAAACGAAGTGAAAAAATATCAGTCAATGTATATAACAATACACCAAAGAGTAAAGAAAAAAGTCAAGAGGCAGATAAAGTATTTCTTAAATTTAATGGACAACAAACATACGACTGCTAATATTAATGCACAGGATAAGAATACGCAACTAGAAGATACTCCAAAAGGCGAACCAACAGAGGAAGAAAAAAAAAGATACAGCACAGGAAATATTTCGGCAGACAAAGCCCAGAACAAGGGGCACAACAATATGGGCAGATAAGTTTTAGATATGGTAAATATTGATTTAATGGATATGACAAAAGTCGCAACAAAAAATAAAAATTATAATTTTGCTTTGATTTGGATTGATATTCATAGTCGGTATGCTTATGCAGTCCAGTTAAAAGATAAGTTTTCAACTACGGTCTTAGAAGCACTCAAAAAACTACCAAAGCCCAAGGCATTTATCTCAGACAGCGGTGGTGAATTTAAGGGAGCGGTTGGAGAATGGATGGATAATAATGGCATTAATCATTTTAAGGTTGAAGTGGGAGACCATAATTCATTAGGTATTGTTGATAGATTTGTAAGAACTCTACGAGAACAACTCCATGTTATATGGGCTTATAATGGCAACTTTGATTGGATAAATTACATTGAAGATGTTGTTTATTATTATAACAAAAAGAAACACTTAACAATTAAAGCCTCACCGATTGAAGTATTTAACGGCGCTGATACTAACAAGCAAGAACATTATGTGGATAAGAATTTATTTGATTTCAAAGAGGGAGACAAAGTTAGAAAACTTAACAAAAAACATATACTAGAAAAGGGCGGTAAGACTTGGAGCAAACAAATATATAAAGTAAAAGGCCGTAGGGGCTACCGGATTATATTAACAAATGATGATATAGTACCGCCCCGACACTTATTAAAGACCGAGGCCGCCGAAGAGGAACCAGACAACACAAAAGACGAACCGGATATTAATAAATAATTAAAAAAATTAATACAGGAAAATCAAACAAAGCATTTACTGAATAGAGAACAAATTGACTACTCAAATGTGCGTACGAGTGCCAGAGTCCGAAGGAAGAAGGAGGTGCTGGATTTGTAGTTTATTTTCGTTTGTCATCACATAACTTGGTAATGTAAGGCACCATATCCAGAATGTAATAGTTTTTAAGTGCCGACCACGAATGAAACACTCTCACAATGTTATCGACACCTATTGCGACAAAGTACAAATCTGGATCGCCGGGGCCTATCATTTCGATTGCTTTTACACGAGTTGTATCATTGGCGTCTGCTGCATCATTATGACGTTTGGCTTTTTGTGGTCGCTAACAAAAGAAACATAACACTCCTTTCCTTCCCTACATTTTGAAGGAGATTTGGCTTTGGAATTTTTCGGCCTAACCAAGTCAAACGGATTTTCCGCATTGCCCTGCTTTCCTTCGACCAAGGCCTGATGCTTCTGGTCTGCTGGGACAGTAGGTGCAGGCTCAGTAGGTGCAGGCTCAGACACAGGCTCAGGAGCGGGAGCGGTGGTCTTCTTCTTCGGTGGCATCGTCTACCCACACATCAAAAAATCACAAAACACATGTGTGGGCAGTGCCTGGAAGCAGTTCAATGTATTCTAATGAATTATTCTAATAGTTTGTTTTGGAGGTAGAGTCATTATTTTGGACTACCCAAAACAACATTGCTTTTTTACTAATAAAAAATAATTATATCGTCTTGTGTGAGTGTGTGCCGTGTTGATTGAGGAGAGGTGAGCGGGTAGGCAGACACCACACAACACAAACAAGACAACTCAGTTATTTTGAATTCTCTTTTGATATGTATTCCATTCAAATAATACATCTTCAAAAGATTTTCCATTTTCAATCAAATTTCTTGCATACTCTTCTTCGTTTAAAGATAATATCTGTTTCTTTGCTAGAAGCCAACTATCAAGCAATTTCATTTCTTTCTTTTTATTATCTTCATTTCTCTTTCTCTTTCGTTTTGCTTTATTTATTTTTTCCTTCCTTTTATTGTTCTCTTTAATAACTTCCAATCTTTCGTCAACTGAATTTAAGCGATAGTATAGTTCATCTATTATGTTTTCTATTTCACTTTTTTTATTCTTATGTATTTCAATTTTATCTTCAATTATTCTCTTATCTCTTTTGACTACTGATTCTGATTTGTCTTCATAATATTCATCCCAATCCTTAGTCTCCTCCCTACTCGCTTCATCAACACTCTCGCTGTTACTCATCTCTTTGAAGGAATGAAGAAAGCCAAAAATGACAAGAAATGCGAAAACAAAAAAAATTTTTCTGTTAGGTGCGTGAGCGGTTTCTTCTTCCTTTTATTCGTGATTTGATATTTTATTTTTCCTTTTTCATCGGTTGCTCCTACTTCACCTTTTTTCCAGATGTTCTCTCAAGTCGGATGTGTATATTTTTATGAGTGTGCTTGTTGCCAAAGTGTTGTGACGAAGTTGTCATAGACGAATGGGAAGGGTGCTCACTCTAGGTTTTCCTGTGTCGCTGGTTCAATTCCCACTCGTTATTGAATGACACTTCGTTACGTTTTTTATTTTTTTTATTATTTTATTTACCAACTTTCAATACAGAGCACATTTTTTTTTTTTTGGAAAAAGATAAAGGGGCTCAGCACACCGAGAAAGAATAAGAAAAGGGGGATAAGGAAGCCTAGTATTAATAGTTTGAGAAAAAGTGTGATTTTCTAGTTTTGCTAGTTTTTGTTGATTAATAGGAGAGCGAAATATGGTGAAATGGTCTAAATTTATTTGTATGAATATAAAGATAAGTGTGCTATAGTAATACCTATAGTAGTCGCTGGCATCTTTCCTTGGACGAATCCTCCAAGACGGCACACCGACCCCGAAACTGGGAAAAGCTGTTGACATCTCCAGCCGTAGATTGCCTCTTCCGGCTTCCCAGGTGACACTATTTGACTCCCAGGAACCAGGGATTGTCGTCAGATGCTTTTCTTAAATGTCTGATATTTGTTCACGCAGTTTTCTCTGCGGCAATCCTCCCTCCCATGTCCTTTTTCATTTCCTTTCCAGTAAAAAAAAAAAAAAAATGCAGAAGCATTTCAAGCTGAGCAAGGCTCACAACCCAGTCGGTAACAAATGATTCATCACTTCGGCAGAGGTGATCAGTCTCTTTAGAGTTGAATCATACCGGCGGTTTGTAATACCGGAACCAGGACATTTCCAGGGAACTTGGGAACACGGATTGTAAGTTTATTCACTTTCAGATTGAACAGTAGCGATACAGGTAATACATAATGGTATTTGGTATGATCAGGACATTTTATAGGTGTTACATAATGGTATTTGGTATGATTAGAACCTATTCTACACGGAAAGGACACATAACAGTTAAGGATATATGTAGTATGTACCATGTACCATATTTCCCTCAGGTCTTTCTTTTTCTTCCCACATTTTCCATCTTTCCTTAGATGCTTCGCATCATTCCGAGAAATTTGGTCTTAGTCTGGCCGGGAGATCATAGTGATCCACCTTAAATTTATCCCCGAAAGCTGGATGGTCGCGCAGTTTCTTAAAGAGCTTTCTCTTTGCTTCCTCATCGGAAAATGGCGTTCCACGTAAACTTTCAAGCTGAATTTTTTTTGCGAGAAACTCATTTAGCCAGTCTACATACCTCTCACCTGCCCTTGGCCTCGTTCTCTCAAACTCTTCCTCTAACATGTACCTACCTGCTCCGGAAACGCATCCCCACTATCTCTTACTGCTATTAACTCTTCAATGTGTCCTTTCGTCTTCTGTGTTCGCAAGAAGTTAGATACGATTGTCTTTGGAAAAGGCCACAGACAGACATAACTGCAAAGTTTTCATCCTTTCATAATATTTCTTCTCTTTGCGGACAGCTGTCTTTCTTCTTGTATATTGTTTTCTACTTAGTCTTTTCCTTTTCCTCGCTTCTTTCTCTTTCCACTCTCTCTTTTGTTCTGCTGTCATTTTATCCCAATTTTCTGGTTGTTTGTGATCTTCTTTCTTTGTCTGGGGTCTCACTTCCTCTCAGAGAGGTGTCTGACTCTTCATCTTTCTCACTATCACTTATGGGCGAGTTGGGCTCTTCTAAGTCATCTGCCGCCTTAGCCCTTGCTTCATCGTAAGGAAAATCCTTTTTGGCTTTAGCTGGGTCAGCCAATGCCACAGATACCATCTCTGCCACGTGGACAGATATCCCCTGCATGTGCTTCTGAAACTTGCTCGACCAAGGCCAAAGCTTTGGTCATCGCCCTCGAATATGGGCATTTGACTCAATACGTGCTTTGGCACACTTGCCTCCTTGTCAAGGCTCATAACCAAAGGAATCTATCTCTCAAACGCAGAGTTTAGGGAAGCTACCCCGCTAAGGGTAAAGAATAACAGAAGAAAAGACTTTTAATAATTTTGGGTCACACAAAATGTTATGACCTTAACAGAATGGTAATACTCATTTAATTCTAGGCATTCCAGACTATGATTCGCGAATACTCTAGAAAGTGTCCTTGTCAGTAATAAAGATATTAATATCTGTCCTGCCTATAAACCTGCCTATGACTAAGACTATCCAAATTACAGATAAATTGACTAGGTTGAGTAACGGTTATTAATATTACATTACAACGATCACGATATTCTATCGGGCCGCAAAACACATTATTTAATAACAAAATGCTTAACTAGAAAACGTGAAAGATCAAAGGACAAATCGTTCGACCCTCGCTCCCTTTCTTGCTTAAAGACAATCGTATGCCTTTTGTGAGAACTGCTGTGCTCGCTTCCTAGAAGCGGTTTGGGTGGTCGTCCACCTTCATAGAACTGGCAATCGTATGCCGTCAGCCAACACTTTTTCACAAGAGAATAACACGGCCCGGCCGGTTCGTTACAGTAACTGATTGCAGACAAATACGTAACTAGCGTCCAAATTGTAAAAAATAAGTTGGAAAATATTCAAAAATATATATGAAAAGGGTAAGTAAGACTAACTAGAGTGTAAGTATAGAAGCGAAATTTATATATATATATATATATATATATATATATATATAAATAATAATAATAATAATAATAATAATAATAATAATAATAATAATAATAATAATAATAATAATAATAATAATAATAATAATAATAATAATAATAATAATAATAATAATAATAATAATAATAATAATAATAATAATAATAATAATAATAATAATAATAATAATAATAATAATAATAATAATAATAATAATAATAATAATAATAATAATAACGGTAATAATAATAATAATAATAATAATAATAATAATAATAATAATAATAACAATAAAACTAGAATAAAAACAATAAAATAATAAAAAATATAATAATAACAACAACAACAACAATAATAATAATAATAATGATAATAATAATAATAGTGCTTCTCTGTCAATGGCTGATGCATTTCTGCACATGCGCCTCCATCGTCTCACCCGTGAGGGGAGTACGAAGAATTGACGATAAGCTCTAATGACACCCCCGCAAGGGCAGTTCCAACACTTCCAGACGGGCCGGTATGTTCAATGAAAATACTGGTCCAGAAATAGACCGGTATGTTCAATGAAAATACTGGTGGCACCGACGGGAATCGAACTGGCGACAGGGCCCAGATGGTAGAACTTGACCACTGGGCTATCACGGTGTCCATAATAATAATAATAATAATAATAATAATAATAATAATAATAATAATAATAATAATAATAATAATAATAATAGTGCTTCTCTGTCAATCGCTGATGCAAATCTGCACATGCGCCTCCATCGTCTCACCCGTGAGGGGAGTACGAAGAATTGACGATAGGCTCTAATGACACCCCCGCACGGGCAGTTCCAACATTTCCAGACGGACCGGTATGTTCAATGAAAATACTGGTGGCACCGACGGGAATCGAACTGGCGACAGGGCCCAGATGGTAGAACTTGACCACTGGGCTATCACGGTGTCCAAAATAATAATAATAATAAGGATAAAAATGAAAATATAATGGGAAGGGACGATGTAAAAGCTGTGAAAATAAACATATATGAGGGAAGAGGAAAATCCCAATAGAAACGTAAGGGTAACTACGGTGGAGATAGAAAAATAAACATCGACGGGAAGGAAGGAAAGAGAGAGAAGAGAAAAAAGTCCTATCTAACCAACTAGAGAAAAAATATCGTAGAAAGTCTCGACGACGGCTTCGCCACGTAGTCGTCGACGGATCCCATCAGGCTTCTATGTAGCTTCTTCTCGACTCCATAATGACTGGTTGAGTGGCTAAATTGAGGGGCCTCGGCAATCGTATCCCGAGGCCAAGGGAAAACGGGGGAAAACCAAGACTCCAACCTGCTAGCCCCACCCTATAATGCCATAAGTACATAGAGAACATTGATATCGGGGTCGACGAAGTTATGGAACGGGCGAGCCTGCTAAGAAGCCTTGGATCCATGACCATCTTACGCGAAAAGACGTGTTCTCCATCCAATCCGGCCATGGAGTTGATAACCGAAAAATCGTTCGCACTTGAGACCAGACTTCCCTCCTGTAGACAATCCTACTTAGGGCCATCTCGAACACGTTCCGAGAGTATCTGGTTTCTACGTACAGTCATAAGACGGACTCCGTCAACACTTGTTGATTCGAACTTTGTGCGTCAAAAAGGGTAAACATACCGATGAGGGTCCCAATCACAGTCTCACTTCTAGTAAATGTATCCATCGGCGGTAAACGAGGGAATCTGGTTCTATTTTCCGTCATCATTGAAATCCAATTTTTGAAATGAGGTCGGGACAAGTACGTCTCATGAACATCAACTGGGATAACAAGGTCGTACCCTGCGAAGACAATAAAGTAGCGTCCTTGGGCCGGAGAAATGGGATCCTCTTCTAGTTCCAAACCTCCCTCTGGAGTTGGTAGACGTTTTCTTTATATGCTGTGCGTATCGCCTGTTTTATCGCGTGAGCTATCTGGTGATCGGGGCAATGTTCGTCATGGTTAAGATTTGCAGCAGGTGATGACACGCCTTGGAAGCTTGAGAGATATGAAACCATGCCGCCTTTGTTCCCTAATTGGTCTCGGATGGGTTGTCCGGTTTCTTGCGGCGACGGGTACGGTTCACGTTAGTGTTCTGAGCAGGGGACAGTTTCTTGTTGGGGGGGGGGGGGGGGGGGGAGGGGGGTTAGGGGAGGTGGTCACGTCCCTTGGCGTTGGTCTTTCTCTGGTTCTCCTTCGTCAGGGTCGGCCAGGTTCTGCTTGAATGGGGCTTGCTGAACGTTCGCAGGGGGAGAACTGTGGGAGCGAGTGGCGGCAGTAAGAGGGGCATCGTTGCCTGCTACTACGTTCGGTCCTGTCGTAGGTGTAGGAGGGAAAGAAGAGGTGTTGGGTCGTGCTGACCTCGTGGTCACTGCACTGAGGCAAGGGGACGAAACATAAACAACAAAGACAACACAACATAATGACAAAAGAGAAGGCGCGATATGCTATAGGGAGACTTGAAGAGTCGTCGATGTCGTTGACAGCTGGGTTAAATAATATCGTTCGCATCGAGTTTCGTATTATGCATGATTAAAAGATTAAACATGGTATTCGCAATGGACTCGGCTTCCTCGTCTGGGGTTTGTTCCGGAGGTCTGATTACCCGCACTCGTGTGCTGGGCGACCGTGGTGGAGACAGGCCAGTCGTGGAGAGAGGGAGTGGACGGGGCATGCTACCTTGTGAACTGGAGCTGCTTGTGGGCAATGGTGCTGTCGGCGCCTTTGGTAGAACTGGTGGTGGCGGTGTTGCAAGCGAGGTCTCTGTTTTTTTTTCTTCGGGGATGGCTGGGGGTACCGGGGCAAGAGTTGGCGTTGGATTCGTAGTTGGTAGCGGGCTTGTGCCCGAATTAGACGCGACGTTAGGGATGGAGTCGACGGTCGTTACTGCTTTATGGGACATGGTCACCGCCGTTTCTATCATCCGTTGTATTTCAGCCACTTGTTCGGAAGAGAGGCTAGACAGTGTTGACTGAACACCATACTGGGCTATGTTCCCAACTTCGAGTTTGGATTTTATCTGTTGGCTTGAGGCCTTTGTCGGAACTGTGGATCGAAGGCAACGTTGACTCGGACTCGGAGCTTGAAGTGTGAGATGAACTTGACGAACTTGACGAACTTGACGAACGTAAAGGGTAACTATTGTGGAGAGAGAAAAATAAACATCGACGGGAAGGAAGGAAAGAGAGAGAAGAGAAAAAAGTCCTGTCTAACTAACAAGAGAAAAAATATCGTAGAAATTCTCGACGACGGCTTCGCCACGTAGTCGTCGACGGATCACATCAGGCTTCTATGTAGCTTCTTCTCGACTCCATAACGACTGGTTGAGTGGCTAAATTGACATCAAATTTGGCGCTCCGGATATGTAGTTTTATCGGTAACCCGACCACATTTTGTGGCGGTGACAGATAAATGATATCTTCAACGTGGCACTAGCAGCAAGAGTGATGATGAGATCAAAGCTGGATAGTGTTTTTTTTACGCAAACACTGCTTAATAGAGAATACTTGCCACTAGTAGAGATGAGTGTGAAGAGTAAGTGAGATACTACTGTGACAAGAGAGTATATCATGTGTTAAAAAAAAAAGTGAAATATGGGAAATAAGATAGTTTGCTATTATTTGCTTCTTGATTGTCCGACTCGTCAGTGATATGCTCGTTATACTTCAGGCTCGATGTTCAAGCTTTACATAGAGAGTATATTGATTTATTTCCACCACATCGAAAACATAGCCTCGAGGATGAGCTTGTTTTATTGATTTATTTCCACACTCGAGGATGAGCTTGTTTTGGCCGGGAGTGCATCTTCTGGCTCATCGTCTTTGAAGTTCAACCTTTTCTGTGACCCCGTTTTTTCCACGTAGACTGTTGCATTCTTGAGGCTAGCCAGGGTCAACGACGGAGAGCGACTGCGGCTACGTTTCGACTTGCTGGCTTTAGCGTCGAGCTTCGCTTGTTTATCGGAGGGCACGTCGTCGGTAATATTGAATAGTGGGGAGGATTCAACCGGTGTGGGAGAAAGCTGCCTTATTGAGTTGCTTAGGGCAGGTTGACCTCCTCGACGAACTTTTTGGGGGGACTTGTCGGAAATTGGGAATGATCGCTTTGTTGAGTTCGTACGTACTACGATGATACCTGATCATCATCTTGAAGATTTTGTAGATATCATCACGGATAGTTGGAGTGGGGATATAGGCAGATGCTAGTGCAGATTCGATTGTATCATACAGTAGGGAAGACACTTCAGATGCGAAACAACACTGAGAGAAATTGTCCCCTGTTAAGAGTTTAACCTTGAGGAAGGCTGCTTCTCTCTGCATGCGATATATTTCGATAAGGAACGAGCGAGTAGACCAATAAAGATCGCCAGAGATAGCAGCTGCGAGGTGTGACGCAGGGGAATCGATATTATAACTGAGTGTGTTATTGTCTGCATAGAGATTATTGACGAACTGTTTGTACTCGCCATAGTTGTTACCTCGAAGACATTCTCGAAACAGCTTGATGACTTGTTCGTGGGGGCCGCCAGAGATCAGAGCAGTAACTGGGACGTTGTTGGCAATCTGTCGGTAGAACGAATCGTATCGTTCTCTTGACAATCGTACATTTGCTGAGGTGGATCTTGACAAACGTATATTTGCAGAGGGGGATCTTGTAGTACATCGTGGAAGCAACCATTGCCAGTTCATTGGGGCAGTCCAATTGTAATTTTTCTCCCGTTCGTATGTATTGCGATGAGCTATGGCCTCCTCTTCGGTTATCATTCCAGTTGTTGCCATACTGTCTCCCTCTTGCTCCGTGTGTAGCGTGTGGTGGTGTGATCGAGCCTGCTCCACGGGGGGGGGGGGGGTCCCCCTAGTGGGATGTCGACTGGCCGGTTCCCAGGGGAATGTTGGTTTGTACTCGTGGAGTTATTGCTTCGTGCTGGTGGGGAACGATGACGTCGTTGTACTGGGGACTGGGATTGACTTTGCCGAGCAGGGTGTCTTTCGTTGTAATGTAGAAGAGCTTGGTCGTGTCTGCCGTTATCTCGTCCTCTGGGATCAGTCTGATAAAACAGAAGAAAGAGTTGAAAAAAATGTAGGGGGTAACACTTGTTGGTTACCTGCTGTAGGAAGGGGACGGGCTGCGTTGATTGCTTCTCCGTTCTCGGTGCTTGCTCCCGTCGGCCATCTCTTCAAGTCTGCGGCATGTGAGATCCAAGGACTAGAAAGAATAATAAGAATAATAAACGACGAAGCTATTTACCTAGTCTGGTTCGCTGATTAGCATGCAGACCCTTATCATATTATTTAATAATATTAATAAAATGCTTAAGTAGAAAACGTGAAAGATCAAAGGACGGATCGTTCGATCCTCGCTCCCTTTCTTTCTTAAAGACAATTGTATGCCTTTTGTGAGAACTGCTGTGCTCGCTTCCGAGGAGCGGTTGGGTGGTCGTCCATCTTCACAGAACTGGCAATCGTATGCAGTCAGCCAATACTTTTTCACAAGAAAGTAACCCGGCCCGGCCGGTTCGTTACACTAACTGATTGTCGACAAAAATACGTAACTAGCGTCGAAATTGTAAAAAATAAGTTGGAAAATATTCAAATATATATATGAAAAAGGGTAAGTAAGACGAACTAGAGTGTAAGTATAGAAGCGAAATTAAGATATAATAATAATAATAAGAATACTAATAGTAATAATAATAATAATAATAATAACAGTAATAATAATAATAATAATAATAACAGTAATAATAATAATAACAATAATAATAAAACTAGAATAAAAACAATAAAATAAAAAATAATAACAATAATAATAATAATAATAATAATAATAATAATAATAATAATAATAATAATAATAATAGTGCTTCTCTGTCAATGGCTGACGCAAATCTGCACATGCGCCTCCATCGTCTCACTCGTGAGGGGAGTACGAAGAATTGACGATAAGCTCTAATGACACCCCCGCACGGGCAGTTCCAACACTTCCAGACGGACCGGTATGTTCAATGAAAATACTGGTGGCACCGACGGGAATCGAACTGGCGACAGGGCCCAGATGGTAGAACTTGACCACTGGGCTATCACGGTGTCCATAATAATAATAATAATAATAATAATAATAATAATAATAATAATAATAATAATAATAATAATAATAATAATAATAATAATAATAATAATAATAATAATAATAATAATAATAATAATAATAATAATAATAATAGTAATAATAATAATAATAATAATAATAATAATAATAAGGATTAAAATGAAAATATAATGGGAAGGGACGATGTAAAAGCTATGAAAATAAACATATATGAGGGAAGAGGAAAATCCCAATAGAAACGTAAAGGGTAACTATTGTGGAGAGAGAAAAATAAACATCGACGGGAAGGAAGGAAAGAGAGAGAAGAGAAAAAAGTCCTGTCTAACTAACAAGAGAAAAAATATCGTAGAAATTCTCGACGACGGCTTCGCCACGTAGTCGTCGACGGATCACATCAGGCTTCTATGTAGCTTCTTCTCGACTCCATAACGACTGGTTGAGTGGCTAAGTTGACATCAAATTTGGCGCTCCGGATATGTAGTTTTATCGGTAACCCGACCACATTTTGTGGCGGTGACAGATAAATGATATCTTCAACGTGGCACTAGCAGCAAGAGTGATGATGAGATCAAAGCTGGATAGTGTTTTTTTTACGCAAACACTGCTTAATAGAGAATACTTGCCACTAGTAGAGATGAGTGTGAAGAGTAAGTGAGATACTACTGTGACAAGAGAGTATATCATGTGTTAAAAAAAAAAGTGAAATATGGGAAATAAGATAGTTTGCTATTATTTGCTTCTTGATTGTCCGACTCGTCAGTGATATGCTCGTTATACTTCAGGCTCGATGTTCAAGCTTTACATAGAGAGTATATTGATTTATTTCCACCACATCGAAAACATAGCCTCGAGGATGAGCTTGTTTTATTGATTTATTTCCACACTCGAGGATGAGCTTGTTTTGGCCGGGAGTGCATCTTCTGGCTCATCGTCTTTGAAGTTCAACCTTTTCTGTGACCCCGTTTTTTCCACGTAGACTGTTGCATTCTTGAGGCTAGCCAGGGTCAACGACGGAGAGCGACTGCGGCTACGTTTCGACTTGCTGGCTTTAGCGTCGAGCTTCGCTTGTTTATCGGAGGGCACGTCGTCGGTAATATTGAATAGTGGGGAGGATTCAACCGGTGTGGGAGAAAGCTGCCTTATTGAGTTGCTTAGGGCAGGTTGACCTCCTCGACGAACTTTTTGGGGGGACTTGTCGGAAATTGGGAATGATCGCTTTGTTGAGTTCGTACGTACTACGATGATACCTGATCATCATCTTGAAGATTTTGTAGATATCATCACGGATAGTTGGAGTGGGGATATAGGCAGATGCTAGTGCAGATTCGATTGTATCATACAGTAGGGAAGACACTTCAGATGCGAAACAACACTGAGAGAAATTGTCCCCTGTTAAGAGTTTAACCTTGAGGAAGGCTGCTTCTCTCTGCATGCGATATATTTCGATAAGGAACGAGCGAGTAGACCAATAAAGATCGCCAGAGATAGCAGCTGCGAGGTGTGACGCAGGGGAATCGATATTATAACTGAGTGTGTTATTGTCTGCATAGAGATTATTGACGAACTGTTTGTACTCGCCATAGTTGTTACCTCGAAGACATTCTCGAAACAGCTTGATGACTTGTTCGTGGGGGCCGCCAGAGATCAGAGCAGTAACTGGGACGTTGTTGGCAATCTGTCGGTAGAACGAATCGTATCGTTCTCTTGACAATCGTACATTTGCTGAGGTGGATCTTGACAAACATATATTTGCAGAGGGGGATCTTGTAGTACATCGTGGAAGCAACAATTGCCAGTTCATTGGGGCAGTCCAATTGTAATTTTTCTCCCGTTCGTATGTATTGCGATGAGCTATGGCCTCCTCTTCGGTTATCATTCCAGTTGTTGCCATACTGTCTCCCTCTTGCTCCGTGTGTAGCGTGTGGTGGTGTGATCGAGCCTGCTCCACGGGGGGGGGTCCCCCTAGTGGGATGTCGACTGGCCGGTTCCCAGGGGAATGTTGGTTTGTACTCGTGGAGTTATTGCTTCGTGCTGGTGGGGAACGATGACGTCGTTGTACTGGGGACTGGGATTGACTTTGCCGAGCAGGGTGTCTTTCGTTGTAATGTAGAAGAGCTTGGTCGTGTCTGCCGTTATCTCGTCCTCTGGGATCAGTCTGATAAAACAGAAGAAAGAGTTGAAAAAAATGTAGGGGGTAACACTTGTTGGTTACCTGCTGTAGGAAGGGGACGGGCTGCGTTGATTGCTTCTCCGTTCTCGGTGCTTGCTCCCGTCGGCCATCTCTTCAAGTCTGCGGCATGTGAGATCCAAGGACTAGAAAGAATAATAAGAATAATAAACGACGAAGCTATTTACCTAGTCTGGTTCGCTGATTAGCATGCAGACCCTTATCATATTATTTAATAATATTAATAAAATGCTTAAGTAGAAAACGTGAAAGATCAAAGGACGGATCGTTCGATCCTCGCTCCCTTTCTTTCTTAAAGACAATTGTATGCCTTTTGTGAGAACTGCTGTGCTCGCTTCCGAGGAGCGGTTGGGTGGTCGTCCATCTTCACAGAACTGGCAATCGTATGCAGTCAGCCAATACTTTTTCACAAGAAAGTAACCCGGCCCGGCCGGTTCGTTACACTAACTGATTGTCGACAAAAATACGTAACTAGCGTCGAAATTGTAAAAAATAAGTTGGAAAATATTCAAATATATATATGAAAAAGGGTAAGTAAGACGAACTAGAGTGTAAGTATAGAAGCGAAATTAAGATATAATAATAATAATAATACTAATAGTAATAATAATAATAATAATAATAATAATAACAGTAATAATAATAATAATAACAGTAATAATAATAATAACAATAATAATAAAACTAGAATAAAAACAATAAAATAAAAAAATAATAACAATAATAATAATAATAATAATAATAATAATAATAATAATAATAATAATAATAGTGCTTCTCTGTCAATGGCTGACGCAAATCTGCACATGCGCCTCCATCGTCTCACTCGTGAGGGGAGTACGAAGAATTGACGATAGGCTCTAATGACACCCCCGCACGGGCAGTTCCAACACTTCCAGACGGACCGGTATGTTCAATGAAAATACTGGTGGCACCGACGGGAATCGAACTGGCGACAGGGCCCAGATGGTAGAACTTGACCATGGGCTATCACGGTGTCCATAATAATAATAATAATAATAATAATAATAATAATAATAATAATAATAATAATAGTGCTTCTCTGTCAATGGCTGATGCATTTCTGCAAATGCGCCTCCATCGTCTCACCCGTGAGGGGAGTACGAAGAATTGACGATAAGCTCTAATGACACCCCCGCAAGGGCAGTTCCAACACTTCCAGACGGGCCGGTATGTTCAATGAAAATACTGGTCCAGACGGATCGGTATGTTCAATGAAAATACTGGTGGCACCGACGGGAATCGAACTGGCGACAGGGCCCAGATGGTAGAACTTGACCACTGGGCTATCACGGTGTCCAATAATAATAATAATAATAATAATAATAGTAATAATAATAATAATAATAATAATAATAATAATAATAATAATAATAAGGATAAAAATGAAAATATAATGGGAAGGGACGATGTAAAAGCTATGAAAATAAACATATATGAGGGAAGAGGAAAATCCCAATAGAAACGTAAAGGGTAACTATTGTGGAGAGAGAAAAATAAACATCGACTGGAAGGAAGGAAAGAGAGAGAAGAGAAAAAAGTCCTGTCTAACTAACAAGAGAAAAAATATCGTAGAAATTCTCGACGACGGCTTCGCCACGTAGTCGTCGACGGATCACATCAGGCTTCTGTGTAGCTTCTTCTCGACTCCATAACGACTGGTTGAGTGGCTAAATTGACATCAAATTTGGCGCTCCGGATATGTAGTTTTATCGGTAACCCGACCACATTTTGTGGCGGTGACAGATAAATGATATCTTCAACGTGGCACTAGCAGCAAGAGTGATGATGAGATCAAAGCTGGATAGTGTTTTTTTTACGCAAACACTGCTTAATAGAGAATACTTGCCACTAGTAGAGATGAGTGTGAAGAGTAAGTGAGATACTACTGTGACAAGAGAGTATATCATGTGTTAAAAAAAAAAAGTGAAATATGGGAAATAAGATAGTTTGCTATTATTTGCTTCTTGATTGTCCGACTCGTCAGTGATATGCTCGTTCTACTTCAGGCTCGATGTTCAAGCTTTACATAGAGAGTATATTGATTTATTTCCACCACATCGAAAACATAGCCTCGGACATTTGGACCCGACCCGAGCAGCGTGGTCATTTGACTGTGAAAGGTGACCACGGCCACGCAAAAAGTTGGGAAGGTCACATGTCTCTGGCCACGTGGTCAAAATTGTGCCAGCCATGGCCTGAAAAAATTCTATGGCTAGCACAATTGGCCACAGCGCTTTACAGCCAAGTGACCATCCTACTCAGGTCGGGTCCAAATGTCTTTTTTTTTCCGAAAATTTTGCGGTAGTAGAAGCAATTAATATAGATTCAGATAGATTCAGGAATAGAAAGAGATATATTCTGATATGAGTATAGATAGTATTATGTGAGAGCTTTCAAAAACGAGCTTCTCCTCAAGATGCATAGCTAGCTAGATAAGGTAGGTAAAGTAGGTACGGTAGGTAGGGTAGGTAGGGTAGGTAGGTAAGGTAGGTAGGTGGGTAGGAGGTAGGCAGAGGAGGTAGGTAGGAGGTAGGCAGGGAGGTAGGAGGTAGGTAGGTAGGAGGTAGGCAGAATGGTAGGTAGGAGGTAGGTAAGTGGATAGGTGGGTAGGTATTAGGTATGTAGGTGAAAAGTAGATAGGTTGGGTGGGTGTAATGTTAGGTATGCGCAGGTGCAAGAACTTTAGGAATCAGCTGAAAACGAAGCCTGCAAAGTGATGGTTTGCCATTGCCCAACACATTCA
>WBZZ01003893.1:352500-355000 GCA_019918135.1 Paulinella micropora
ACTACCTATCTATCTATCTATCTATCTATCTATCTATCTATCTATCTATCTAATCTATCTAATCTATCTATCTATCTATCTATCTATCTATCTATCTATCTATCTATCTTATCTATCTATCTATCTAATCTATCTGTCTATCTATCTATCATCTATCTATCTATCTATCTATCTATCTATCTATCTATCTATCTATCTATCTATTATAATGTCCCTACGTCTTTCTTTTTTTCTCCTTTTTTCTATTTATCACATCTGTCTTCTTTTCCTCCATTAAAACTTGCTTCCTGTAATAATAATAATAATAATAATAATAATAATAACAATAGCAATAATAATAATAATAATAATAATAATAATAATAATAATAATAATAATAATAATAATAATAATAATAATAATAATAATAATAATGATAATAATGATAATAATAATAATAATAATAGTGCTTCTCTGTCAATGGCTGATGCATTTCTGCACATGCGCCTCCATCGTCTCACCCGTGAGGGGAGTACGAAGAATTGACGATAAGCTCTAATGACACCCCCGCAAGGGCAGTTCCAACACTTCCAGACGGGCCGGTATGTTCAATGAAAATACTGGTCCAGACGGATCGGTATGTTCAATGAAAATACTGGTGGCACCGACGGGAATCGAACTGGCGACAGGGCCCAGATGGTAGAACTTGACCACTGGGCTATCACGGTGTCCATAATAATAATAATAATAATAACAATAATAATAATAACAATAATAATAATAATAATAATAACAACAACAACAACAACAACAATAATAATAATAATAATAATAATAATAATAATAATAATAATAATAATAATAATAGTGCTTCTCTGTCAATGGCTAATGCAAATCTGCACATGCGCCTCCATCGTCTCACCCGTGAGGGGAGTACGAAGAATTGACGATAGGCTCTAATGACACCCCCACACGGGCAGTTCCAACACTTCCAGACGGACCGGTATGTTCAATGAAAATACTGGTGGCACCGACGGGAATCGAACTGGCGACAGGGCCCAGATGGTAGAACTTGACCACTGGGCTATCACGGTGCCCATAATAATAATAATAATAATAATAACAATACTATATCTGAGGCGTGCTGATGCAGCTAATGGCATATCCTCAACGGACATAAGCCTCCAATACCCTTGTTCGAGGTCCTCCACCCCCCCGTGTCAGTCTCTCGCCTGATGATCGGGGCCACCGATGGAGCTCCTGAGGGCAAGACTGCACTAAGCCGAGGTTAATAATAACAATAATAACAATAATAACAACAACAACAACAACAACAACAATAACAATAATAATGATAATAATAATAGTGCTTCTCTGTCAATGGCTGATGCATTTCTGCACATGCGCCTCCATCGTCTCACCCGTGAGGGGAGTACGAAGAATTGACGATAGGCTCTAATGACACCCCCGCAAGGGCAGTTCCAACACTTCCAGACGGACCGGTATGTTCAATGAAAATACTGGTGGCACCGACTGGAATCGAACTGGCGACAGGGCCCAGATGGTAGAACTTGACCACTGGGCTATCACGGTGTCCATTGATAATAATAATAATAATAATAATAATCATAATGACAACAACAACAACAACAACAACAACAACAACAACAATAATAACAATAATAGTAAAGTTTATTGCGTTAGGTGCTGCAGATTCCTCAAGGGCTGTCTCACTGACTGTCAATCGATCTCACTTGCGCCCTGTGTCACATTCCTTAAGGGCTGTCTCACTGACTGTCAATCGATCTCACTTGCGCGCTGTGTTGGTTATGTCTGACCTCTGCTTTATCGGTCACCTCCACAAAATGTGGTTAGGTTACCGATAAAACTACATATGCGGCGCGCCAAATTTGACGTGTTTTGCGGGCGAGCCGGGCCGGCGAGCCCGCAAAACACGTCAAATTTGTGGCTAGCCGCATAATATACTAGTCTGCTCTTGCCTTATCATACTATCTCCCTTGCTCTGTCCTGCTTGGTGCTTATCTGTGTGTGTTTGCTGTTTTGTGTATTTGTTGTTTCTGTTGTTATGCGCATCTGTGTTTGCCATTTTATACCTTTGTTGTTTCTGTTGTTATGTGTGTATTTGTTGTTTCTGTTGGTATGTGTACCTCTTTCATTTTTCTCTCTTTCTTTCTCTTTTATTTTCTTTTATCTTTCTTCCAGTTTTCCTTACGAGCTTGTACGGTTGTTCCCCGGGACCACAATTCGTATAAATTAAGCTCTTCTTAATTTTGTTCATATTTCTTTTCTCTATTAAACCTTTGCTTACTGAAAAAAAATAAGATAAAAAATAAGATAGAACAAATAAAAGTAAAAAATAATAAATAAATAAAATAAAATAAAATAAAGTAAAACTACATTATTTATGTTGTATGTATGTGTATATATATACATATATATATATGTATGTATATATATATATGTATATAAAGCTGTTGAACATTGGTTCCAGTTTCCATTA
>WBZZ01003893.1:390000-410000 GCA_019918135.1 Paulinella micropora
CAAATCGTTGAAATAACCTCTCCTATTGAAAGTTTGATTTTTTATATAGTGTCTTTGTTTGGAGTCCAAAAAAAAATTCCACTATAAGACAACGTCTCCAAATTTTTTTGATTAATACAATAAATCGTTTGGACTTTTCTGCTTTTCCAAAAGTTGTCCAGACAGAATTCTGATTTTCTGTTTTTGTCCTAAAAACACACCAACACCGCCGTGTTGAGGTGTTGTAAAGACATATTCACGGAAATAGAACATCCAGAATATCTCTCTGGTGGCACCAATCTCCGACAAGTGGCGGTATTCAGGTTATCTATGTGTTATAATTTTTAATTCACATACCTTTAACAGCAGTTAATTTTTTTCACGAAATTTATCTTTTCTAATAAAATCAATGCCTTGCCAGTACTGCAGATGTCCCATATCTAACATTATTATTGATAGTATAAATTTTTGTAGTTTCAGTTGCGTATATTCTCATATGAGAGATAACCTACCAAGAATATCCAGAAGAATTTCTGATGATATATTAGATAATATTAATCCACATACGATGATAAGACTACTGAGACAGATAAATGCTGAAGTAGAAAGATGTAATAGGTGTAGAAGGAGGGATGATGCATGTTGGTGCGTGCATCGTTAAAGGTCAAATACTTCTTTCTTTTTCTTTATTCTTGAACTAGAGCGGATATTCTCAGGCTTTATGTCTAACGACTTTAACAAATTTACATTCTTTTTTTCTTTTGTTGCTTCCTTAACTTTATCAGCTAGTTGAGTTTTTTCTTCATTCTCTTCTTGTTGCTCTCTAAGATTTGTTTTTAATAACTCCTGAGGTCTTACTAAGTCCTCTTCACTGAGTATAACCTTGAAACCTTTTCGTCCTTTTACTTTATAAATAGTTTTTGAATACTGCTTATCACCTTTTGAAAAAATAGTCTACTCAAGTTCCTTTCTTACTCTTGTATCTTTAGGAAACTCATTTATTAAGGGATTTCTATATATTTCCTGTGTATTCCTTTCTTTACCTTCATAAACTTTCATAGGGACAGCATTTATGCCAGTATGATAAGTATGATTATAAATATTTACAAGTTCATGAATGTAAGGCACCTAAGAAAAATTATCATTAACCTCCCATAATAAATTTAATTCATTTCGTATTGTTCTGATAAATTTATCAATTATCCCCATTGTTCTGTGGTCTCCTACTTGGACTGCCCTTTTTCAATATTATTTTGTCTAAAATACTCACCCACTTGTCCTTTAAACTCACCACCGCTATCAGATGTAATTCTTTCAGGTAATTCTTTTGTAAAAGTTTTCTTTAATCCTTCTAAGACATAGCCAGTTGTTTTTTGTTTTATTGGTTCAATCCATCCACGACGACTATAAACATCAATAGCAACTAACCCAAAATTGTTATGAGCATTTCCAGATTTCATTGATACTTTTGACATATCAATTAAATCAATAAATACTTGACTTAATGGTTTTTCTTCTGGAGCAATGATTGTGTTCCATATTTTAGAATGCTTTGATTGGTCGTGTATTTCAAGTGCCTCTTCAAGTTTTTCTTTTCGTTCTTGTTGTTGTTCTTGCTGAGTATGTTTATTGTCCATATTATATATCAATGAGATTTTCAAAGTCGAATGTAAAAAACAAAAAATATAAGGTTATTACTCCAAAAGGTAAGATAATTCATTTCTGACACTTAAAATATCAGCACTATAAAGACCGCATAGGACTATATTCACATTTAGACCATTTAGATAAAGTAAGAAGAAAAAATTATAGAGCAAGAGCAAAAGCAATACGAAATTCAAAAGGAGAATTAACTTATAATAATCCAGAGTATAGTAATTTTTACTCATATCATTTCCTTTGGTGAATTTAAAATTTTAAAAACACTCTATCTATTTCATTATTTTTTTCTTTCTTAGCACCTGAAGACTGATTATATACTTTTACACTCACACTACTAGACTTTTTTCCTTTCCCCTTCTTCGGTTTTGGTGTTTCTTCTTCACTACTCTCGCTTTCACTTTCTTCACTCTCAGGCTCAGGCTCTGTTTTCTTAATAGTCTTTTTCTTTGTTCTCTTAGTTTCTACCTTCGCTCTTTTAATTTTCATCTTAGCTATCTTTTCAGCGATAATGTCGGTAAAATCACATTCCTCATCGCTCTCACTGCTTTCTTCTGGTGTATCATCTTTGTCTTTTCCATTAATGATATCATAGCAACACCCATTTCGGCCATGCGGTGTATCTTTTCCTCCATCTCTTCGTCATCACCAACATAAGCATTTCTACATTTTGCTAATTTCTCTTTCGCTATTTCAACCTTATGTTGCTTTTTACTCTTAATACTTTCCACAGCCTTACCCCAATTCTTACGACTTGCTTCTGCGGACGGCATTCTATACTAAGATTAATATATTTTAGTATTTTTTAATAATTATTAATATAATATGTCGCAATATAAATCACTCTTGGGCTTGTCAGAAATTGCTGTTGATAGTCTAGACATAAAAAACTTAGACCTTACCAACACAAATATTATTGGTTTAAACACAGACAGAGTGCCAGAAGATGCCGAACCCGTAAATCTTTATTTCACTGATAACCGCTTTGATACAAGGCTCGCTTTAAAATCAACGACGGACTTAAAAGAAGGCACTAATCTATACTATACTGATGTTAGGTTTGATGTGCGACTAACTACTAAATCAACCACTAACCTAGCCGAAGGCACCAATTTATATTATACTAATGCTAGGTTTGACACTCAATTAGCAACAAAGAGCACAACCAACTTAACCGAAGGAACTAACTTATACTACACCACAGCAAGGGCTAATACAGATTTTGACACAAGGATAGCAACTAAATCAATAGATGCTTTAAGTGATGTAATCATAACAGGCACCCCCGCCGATAACCAACTGCTCATTTACAGCACTGGGCAATGGAGAAATGTTGCTTCACCTTTTCTTAGATTGGATGGTCTCGCTATGATGATAGGGGATTTAAATATGGGTGGATTTAATGTAGCAAATGTTGGTAATGTTGATAGTATTGATGTTTCTGCCCTTGATAGTTCCGCTGTTAAACTAACAGGCGACCAAACAATAACTGGGAATAAAACATTTACTACTTATGTGGGTGTTAAAGACTCAAATCCATCAAACACTGGCAAGTTATTCTTTAATTACAACAATAATATGGGCTCTATCTATTCGTCGGAGGCAGGTGGAGCAACGGGCTATCCATTATCTTTTGTCGGCTCGTCCATACTTTTTGCTCCAACAACAGGTGGTGGAATGACATTGACAAATAATGTTTTAAATTTTAACAGCACAACAGCAATTAGCGGATTGCCCGCGCCATTCTATGACGGCGATGCTTCAACAAAAGCATATACCGATACGAAACTAGCAAAGGACGGCACAACGGCTATGACGGGTAGTTTAAATATGGGAGGATTTAACATAACAAATGTTAATCTTGTTGATGGTATTGATGTATCCACCTTGATACTTCAGTCGTTAAACTAACAGGAGACCAAACCATAGCAGGAACCAAAACATTCAGCAACATAATAAATGCTAGTGCGGGTATTGATATGAAAAGCCAAAGTATAACAAATGTTAATCTTGTTGATGGTGTTGATGTTTCTACTCTTGACACTTCTGTCGTTAAACTAACAGGAGACCAAACCATAGCAGGGAATAAAAAATTTACTTCAACAATAGAAGTGCGGGGTGCTACTGCTCCAACCGCTTTTGATGGTATCGGTGTTGCCTTTGATACAGCGACAAATATAGGAATGATTGCCGCACAAAAAATAGCAACCGCGGCCTTTTATCCAATACAAATAACTGGGTCGTATGTTGAGTTATATTCGGGTAATAATGTAATTATAACCGCAACTGGCACTACACTATCTTTAAACAATAGAAAAATAACAAACTTAGCCACACCAACAGCGACAACGGACGGAGCAAATAAAAGTTATGTGGATACATTAGACGGGCAAAATGTGAAACTAACAGGAAACCAAACCATAGCAGGAATTAAGACATATAGCAGTGGTGTTGAAATAACTGGAAATTCAATCAATGCGACAACAAAAGGAACATTTATCGTTTTCAATTCTACCAGTAATATCGGGTCAATTGCTAGTTTGGATATGAAAACTGCAACATATTACAACTTTGAAATTTCTGCCAAAAAAATAAGTTTCATTATTGACGGGACGATTGTTGGTTGGGTAAATGCTTCGGGGCTAGATTGTAATAGTAGCAAAATAGCCAACCTTGGAACTCCGACATTATCAACGGACGGAGCAACAAAAGGATATGCGGATACATTGGACGGACAAAATGTAAAACTAACAGGAGACCAAACAATAACAGGAATTAAAATATTTAATGGAAGTAGAAATGATGTAAGAGCACTAAATTTGTTAAGCCAAGCCGATTTTAATAATGTGGATATCATTAATGCTGGAAATATAACATATAACGGGGCGAGGATATTAAACCAAAATGGAGGAGATATATTCTTTTCACAGACAACGGGCGATTACCAATATTTCTTATTTACTCTAAATACTGCTACAAGTGGAACCGCAAACCAACGAGGTTATGTATTTACGAATGTAGCGTCTGATGTAAAAGGGGCGGGACTTTATATTTCAAAACTCTTGGATAATAAAAGTGCTTCGTCTGACATTGTCCGTTTTAACAATGCTGGCGGTATGCGGTTTTATGGTGCCTTAGATATGAATTCAAACAATATAACAAATGGAGGAACAATAACGGGAACAACAATTACTTCAACCGCGGGTATATCAACAACTACAGCAACCGCGAGTGGATTGATAACGGCAAATGCGGGTATATCAACAACAACCGCAACCGCGAGCGGACTATTAACAGCAGATGGTGGTTGTAAATTATCTATCTAAAATAAAGTGGATGGAGGAAGTGGGCAAGGTATATTTTTATATGATACAGATACTACGGCATGGGGTATTTATATGGCAACTAATCAAGGAGCAACGAATACTAGAAGTTTAGCAGGTGGTTCAGCAGTTGCGGGAAATGATTTCAATCAATGGGCTATGAGATTTAGGTGTAATGCTGGTTCAGATACTGGTTTTGTGTGGGAAAATGGTTCAGAGCAATTGTTAATGTCTTTGAATGGACTTAATGGGACTTTATGGACAAAAAAATTAATTACAGCAAGTGCGGGAGTATCAACAACAACGGTAACCGCAAGCGGATTGATAACGGCAAATGCGGGAATTACATATACTGGCACACTAACATCAGCAACGAATACCAGTGGAGCGAAAATAGGAGTTCAGGGAGTAACAGACGGAACAAATGCAAAAGGAATATTTCTATGGGATACGACAAATACGAGTTGGGGAATTTATGCAGCATCTGGTGGAGCAAGCAAAAGTTTAGCAAATGGTACGGCAGTTTCAGGAAATGATTTTAGTTCGTATAGTTTTCGGTTTAGGGTTGCTAATGATTCTACAATGGGTTTTGTGTGGGAAAATTCAGCAGAGCAATTGTTAATGTCATTAAACGGGGCAAACGGGACTTTATGGACAAAAGGATTGATTACGGCAAATGCGGGAATTACATACACAGGCACACTAACAACGGCATCAGCATCAACTAATGGGGCTAAAATAGCAATTCAAGGACAAACAGACGGGACGAATGCGAGAGGAATATTTGTATGGGACATTGGAGATTCAAACTGGGGGATTTATATGAGCCAGTCTTGGGCAAATAAATCATTAAGTGGAGGAACAGCACCAGCAGGAGGAGGTGGAGGATTAACTTCTTATTCTATTAGATTTAGAGTACATGGTTCTTCAACGAGTGGTTTCATATGGGAGAATAATTCAAATACTGCTTTAATGTCATTAAGAGCAAGCGATGGACAATTATGGGTATTGTCTAATCCAATTCAATATTCAGACAAGAGAAAAAAAGAAGATATAAAGGAATGCTTAGGCTTAGATTTTATCAACAAGTTAAATCCCGTCTGCTATCGTATGATTGACGACAAAAAGAAATGTAGGACTGGCTTAATAGCACAGGAATTAGAAGAAATACTAACAGAAATGGATATGCTAGATTTTGGCGGATTTATCAAAGAAACGATTATGGTTCCCTGTCCAAAGCAAAGAGCGGAATACGAATTGAAAGGTGTGAGTGTTAAGCCAGAAGATGTTAAATGTGTTGATAGTGGTGATGTCGGTTATGGCATAGGTTATTCTGAGTTTATCGCCCCGTTAATTAAAGCGGTTCAACAATTATCAGATAATCTCGGACATGTCCGAGATAGGGTGATTAATTTAGAAAAAGAAAATAAAAATCTTATGAATATACTACAAGAAATTAGAGAAAATGGCTAATAATACAACCAGACTTCACAGACCCCCACCTATTATGGACATGGATGGCGAACTAACTCCCGAGTTAAAATCCCGTGTTCTTGAAGTAGAACTAAAGACTGAGGAAAAAAAAGTAGAGCACGAATTAGAGGATAACTGGTCGTGCTGTTGTATGAAAAATAGACCGACAGACAGCCGACTTATAAAATACTTATTTCAAATGGGTATCATTATATCCATCATCACCCTTTGTATCGTAAGGCTATCTGAAAAGAACTTACCTTGTGAGGTTGCTAATACTTATGTCGGTATTTTAACACTTTTGATTGGGATTTGCCTTCCATCGCCTTCTTCAAAGAAATGAACACTCGTATATACGTATTTTATACCACATAGCATCCAATGTTGAATTTTCATTAAAATTCAACATATCGCACATTAAAGGAATGGCTTCATCAAAACTAACACACCAATCACTCATCGGTTTGTAAATACATTTAAATTTAGTATCTATACCTTTTTGAATACAATAAACACAACTTATATTCTTTTTTTCACTTATCCGTAAGTAAAAGTCGCAGGCAGTCAGCGAAAATATTTTGATTATTAAAAAGTTTATCATCAGTAATATAACCATGACTGAGTATAAATACCAAAAGATTATTTTTCTAAGCAATGATTTTGCGGGAGGAAGCAAAACATTTAATAAAAATATTCAAATGTCATTCACACCCACCAAAATGAATGTAAAATTTATCCACTATATGAACGACCAGACCGAAACCAAAACCAGAATTCTTTACATGGATAGAATTGGAATTATTGGAACATTTGCGGACAGCACTACAGCAAACATTTCAAATCTCGGTTATAATTTGGGTGTTGTCGGATGGACTGACGGACAATATACATTTAAAGTCCTTGAAACCGACAGCGGAAATATTGACACAGGAAATTTAGCGGGGCGAATTGTTGTATGCCTAGAGTTTTTAGGCTGATATTTGAGAATTTCACTCCCAATCTGACTGTTCGTCAGATATCCCGTTTATTCTCAAACATCGTAAAAAAAATTAATAGTTAGATATATACCACAAAAAGACGATTTTCTAAAACACACGAAAGCGAAGCGAAAGTGTGAATTTAGAAAAGCAATAATATATAATGGAGAAGATTAACAATGTCAAAGTTAAGCCTGTGAAGCAGGACGGAAACGGAGATAAAAAAGCAAAAGGTTATAAATTATTCAATGAGCCGTATGCCAACATATTTCTACTTGCCCGTAAGAAGAGCGGTAAGACGACAGCACTCTTTGAAATACTGAAACGGACTACAGACAGAAAAACCCGCATTGTCATTATTGCTTCAACAATACACAAGGACTACATTTATAAAGCAATGGTTAAGCACTTTAAGAACAGAGGCAACCCGATGGCGATATATACCTTTCTTAAATCGGATGGTAATCTCCGACGTGTCGGAGATAGTGTCATAGATTATGAGTTAGACAAACTGAACAGACATGACGAACAACACGAAGGAGAAGTAAAACAGGACAAAGAAGAAATAGAGAAGCCACAATTTTTATACTTTGGAAAAGAAGAAAAAAAGAAAACTACAGAACCAAAAGAACGACCCAGCAAGTATATGTCGCCAGAGGTAGTTTTTGTTTTGGACGATTTAGGGAGTGGATTAAGAGACAAGTCCGTAAGTGATTTGCTAAAAAAGAACAGACACTATAAAAGTAAGGTTATTATGTCTAGTCAGTATTTGAACGACCTAAGGCCAGAAGCCATTAAGCAGTTAGATTATCTATTAATCTTTCCGGGGCAGTCTCAGGACAAAATGGAACTCGTGTATAAACACTTAGACTTATCTTTTGGTTTTGATTACTTTCTTCAAAAGTATCACGAAGCAACAAAGGAGAGATTTAATTTTCTTTATGTTTCAAGTGTTGATGATGAATTACGCAAAAACTTTGCTTATCGGTTGAAATAGATATTTATGAGCATCGCTTTCATTCGCTTCGCTCATTTTCGCTTGCTCATAAACATCGAAAAACGATGTTTAAAAACCGCACGAAAGTCGAAGACGAAAGTGCGGAATTTTAAATATCAATAATTAATTATTTTTCTGTATTATATATGCCAGTATCACCAGTGATAATTTCACAACCATCAGGATATAACATCGGATACAATCCATCAATGCCACAGAAGGGAGGAAAAAAGAAAACTAAGAAGAAGGGATGTTGTCAAAAGGGAGGAAAGATTAACTGGGCTAAGGTCGGAAAAACTGCCTTGGCTGTTAATAAATTCCTTCGCGATAATAAGGTAATCTCTAGGACTGCGGGGGCATTGAGTAGTGTTGGGGTGCCTTACGCTGGTAGTGTTAGTGCTACTGCCGCAAAACTTGGGTATGGTAAGCAACGAGGAGGTGCTGTAAAGTTCCGTTGATATTTATGAGCATCGCTTTCATTCGCTATGCTCATTTTCGCTTGCTCATAAACATCGTAAAACCGATTTATTTTTTCTTAAAACAAAAAATAGATGTTTTAGAATAAGCGGGAATGCGAAGCATGGAGCGTAATTCTAAAATATCAAAGACTAAGAATGTGAAAAAGGCGAAAGTCCGTCCACCACGAGTTTATAGAAATAAGAGCGGGAGGCCATATATTATCCAGAAGGGCAAAAAATATTATCTTAATTTTGTAAGAAAACAAATGATTTAAGCACATTACAAATCGTTAAACTTTTTATGAAATATATTGGCAAACCAAAGTCTCAAAGGGCTAGCCGCAACCAAGAGAAAAAATAATCAAATCTGATTTCAATCGTCTTGAACATGAGAACCGAAACCAGATACAAAGCAACTTACAAAAGAAATATGAGTTAATACATGACGAGGAAGAAAAGGAAAAGAAGAAAAGGGAGGATTTAGAAGAAGAAAAGAAAAGGCTAGAACGAAAAGACGTAGCAGATGCGAAGGAAAGGCAGGATGAGTTAGCAAGGATACACCGCAATGAACTATCCGATATCAAGGAACGACAAGAACAAAAAGACAGAGAACTAAGAAGGGAGCAAAAACTCATAGATGATGTAAAATATGAAGAAGACAGAAAAAATAGAATACAAGCATTACCACCGCCACCGCAATATCAATATATTATGCCACCACAATATGGACAGCCACAAGCACCGCCACAAGCACCGCCACAAGCACCACCATTAGCACCACCATTTGGAGCACCACCACAAGCACCAGCCTTACCTAATTTAGGAGATGAAGCACCATTGAAAACGAAAGAGCAATATGAGGAAGAAAAAAAGCAAAAGCAGAAAGATATTGAAACACTGAAATTAGCAGGATATACAGATAAATTCATTAAAAAGATGAGTCTCAAAGACTTACAAAAAGCCAGTCAAGATATTCAGATGGCTATAGTCACAGCGACATCTTTAGAAGAACAGAAAAAGTTAGCAGAAGAATATAAAGAAAAACTTGAAAAGGAAAAAAAGAAAGCAGAAGAAAAGGGTAAGCATATTGAAAATTTACAAATTAATCAATTTTTAATCTCTGGATTTTCAAAAACTTATCACCCAACCATTACCATAAAAGAGTTAGCACAGGCTTTAAAAAAGAGACTTGATAATGATGGTCATAACAAATTAAGTTACAAAGACACTTCAAAGTGGATTATTAACATGATTAAAAGGTTTAATATTGATGTTGGAAGTGAGGTGAAAAACGTAAAAAGAAAAGTGGCGGATTATGCTAGATATGAAGAGTATATGGGCATTAGTGAGCAAAAAGGTACTGGAGGGGGGAAAACCCCCTACCATACCCCCAAGAGTCGCGTAGACACTGGAGCGAAGACATTAGATGAATTAATTGATAAGGTATTTTCAATAGCGAAAATAAAAAATACTTAGCCCGCAAAGATTGGAGGCACACAATGAATAAAAAGGATTTTGTAAAAACTCTAACTAGTAAAATGACAATAGACCCAAATGTAGATAAACAAGTTTCAGCGGATTTAAATATTGACGAGGGAATGCCTCAGGAGGGGGTTCCACCCCCTACCATACCCCCACCATTAGAGCCAAAACCAGAGCAACAGCAAGAGGAACCAGAAAAGTCAGCGGACGATGTTTATCAACAAACGAGAATGAGCGAAGCGAATGAAAGTGAAGTTGATAAATATCAGCAAGAAGGTGAGGGGCGGGGATTAATGACTAATGAAATAGATGATATAATGGAAAAATATGGATGGTATCTCGGAGCGATAGCCAGTGATGAAATCTATAAGTTGAAGCCCGGAAGCAGAAAGCGATACGAATTTATTATGAATTTGGACAATCACAAACAAGCGGGGTCTCATTGGATTGCTATATGGGTAAGTCTAGATAAAGACAGGTCAGTGAAAGTGTATGACCCATTAGCACTTTACCAACCAACGGAAGACTTTCAACAACAAATGAAACGACTAATTGACAAAAGCCACCCCGATAGTTATTTATTAATGAAGGTTAATCAAGTAAAACAACAGAGTGATACTTCCTCAACTTGTGGATGGCACTCAATGAGATTTTTAATGGAGCGGGCGAAAGGTAATCGCTTTAAATTTGCTAGTGGATACACAGACTTAAAGGAAGAAGAAGCGGAGAAATTAAAAGCACAGAATGGTTATGGGGATGGTGAGGGATTTAATACATTCATATAAAAAATTATTCGTATAATATACAATGGATTACAAAGGGGGCAGGTCAAGTGGTATCTATTACATAAATAGTAAAAACAGAATAACAGGCACAGATAGCGACTTTACACACGAAATAAACTTAAAATCACTAGACAATCCCACACATTGTAAAATACTTCATATTTATGTGCCGAAGTCGTATTACTCTGTGGCTTCACCATACAATACTTTTACCCTTAGCGAAGACGGGTATGAGGCTTTAATTACGATACCTGAGGGAAACTACACAATGAACAATCTAAAAAATAAGTTGTCGGAGGTGCTAACCGCAGACAGCCCTAATAATTATACTTATGTCGTCTCAAGTAATAATACCAACATAGAACCAGAAGATGGCAAATTAACATTCAGTGTTTCAAATAACGGAGGTATTCAACCGCGGTTTATATTTGATGCTGATACACGTATTCACGAAGTAATGGGGTTTGATAGAAATTCAACATATTTCTTCGCCACTGATTTTATTAAATCGCCAAATGTAATTATTTTAACTGGTGAAAAGACTTTGTATCTTCAATCGGACTTAGTTGGTGAAGGAGATAATCACGTGCTACAAGAAATATACACTGCCAACGAAGTACCACTTGGAGCCGTTATATACGACGGAAGTGGGTCGGAGTATGGTAAGAAATTATCCTCCAGTTCAAATAATGTATTTAGGTTTTATCTTACAGACGAAAACGATCAGGCTATAAATCTTAATGGCTTGGGAGTTGTTATGACTTTGTTGATTTACAGGGAAACGAATTATTTTAATTTATTTACATCCTTTTTCAATCTTTTGAAACAGAGATAAATAATTATTTTTGATTTAATTATTTTTTTCTATGAATATATTTGTGTATTAATCAACTTACACTACTGCCTAAAAATCAAAAACAAAATGCCAACTCAACACGGAGGCGAGCTAGACTTTTCTAAAACTGACTACATCAGTGCTTCTTATCGTTTGAATAAACTCGCTCCACGTGAGGGCTCTGGAACCTTTGAGGTCACCACTGCTGGTGGGCAAGAACGATCATTTGACCTTATCAGTCGCCCGTTCAATCTCGCCCGCTCTTATTTGAGCTTTACTTATACTCTTAGAACAGGTGGTGCTAACATTTATAGTAGAATTTTTATGGACTGCCTTTCATCCATTAGACAAATTCAACTTCAGACCCGTAGCGGTGTTTATCTGTGCGACCTTAACCATCTCGGGACGGTTACTAAAATGCTTTGGAAGCCCGAGATATCTTTGAAGGATTTCCTTGACCTTCCTAATCACGATATTGCTACTGGATACGGCTGTATGCTTCAAAAGTGTAATGCGAATGGATTGATTAATGTTAGTGCTGTTGAAGCTACTAGAACTAACTTTCGTGCGATGACAGATGGTGCTGATAACGTGGCGGCAAGAACTCTTGCTATGTTTGCTGAACCATCCATTAGTGCTCGTCGTCATAACGATACAGCATTAACTGACGGCACTGGCACACTTTCGCCTGTAAATGTTAATTACAACGAAGCAAAGTATTTGGCAGGTGTTAATGGTGCTGCTGCTATCAATGTGAAAATTCCTTTGAGTATGCTTATTAATACTATTTTCGCTCTTGATAAAACCATTATGTTTCCTGAGATTTTGACGATGCGGATTGTGTGGAGTGCTACTGACAGAGCTAGTTATACAGTGACTAATGGTGCGGCGACTGCTGCTAACACTGCGAATGTCGGCTCCGCGGGGACGGTTGTCAGTGCTGATGTTACTAATCTTGCTTTGTTTCTGGCTGTTGAAACTAATCCTGATGTCATTCAATCCATTCAGGCGAAGATTGCTAGCACTGAGGGTATGAGTTTTAACATTGATTATCCTTATGTTTATAAGAACTCAATTGGAGCATCCACAACCCAAAATATTATTATGCGATTTGACAGAGGTCATGGTCGCCGTTTGAAGAAGATTTATCACTCAGTTTTTAACAACGAAGAAAAAAAGAATACTGCTTATGACAACGATAACAGAGCACAGGCTAAGGTTGTAAATTTTTACACCACACTTGACGGAGCACGACAGCAGGAGTTTAATATTGATACCTCCCTAGAAGAAGACTATATGTATTTGAAATCAAAGATTGAGGGTTCAGCTTTGATGAATGCGGACATATACAAATATAACTGGTTCTGGGTTGATGCTTGGGATAACACTCGTCCGCTGTGGAGCAAGGACCAGAATGAGATTAGCGGACTTGACCTGTCTATGGAGCGACGATGGGAATTCATTGGGACAACTGCGAATAATGCTCACAACCATTACACCGTGGCCATTACTCAGCGAGAAGTTCAAGTAAAGGCGAATGTTATTACTATTTCATAACTCATCCAGTGAGGTAATAGGTAATTATTAATTTTGATAGTTAATTTATATTTTTTTAATAATATATAACAATGTCTCACCAACGAAATTTGGTAGCACAAAATCCTAAAGGAGAGTTCATTAACCTAAAAGTAGGATATGATGGACACATTGATAATATGAAGACAGCCTTCGGCGAAACAACAACTGCGCAATTAACACCAGTATTACAAGAAATCTTTCCATATACCATTAATACTAGGATATGGACAAAAACAGAAACTAAAGCAAGTGTGTCATTTTTGGAAAATATGGCAGAATTGAAAACTCAAGCAAATGCGACGGCGGATGCTGGATTAGTAAGTAAAAGGAGAACAAAATATAGAACTGGAATGGGTGTACTTGCTCGCTTTACTGCTCTATGGACAACGGATGATACAAAAGATTACTATTCATTTATTGGAATAGGAAACGACCTTAACAATGGCTTTTATTTTTACAAAAATCAAGCAGGAATGAATATCGCACATTGTTCGGGAAATGCTGTAGATTATATTGACCAAGTAGATTGGGACGACCCTTGCGATGGAACTTCGGCTATGCCTGCCTTAGATTGGAGCGTAGGAAATGTATTTCAAATTCAATTTCAATATCTCGGATTTGGTGCCATTAAGTTTTCAATTGAAAATCCTGAGACTGGTGATTTCCAACTAGTTCATATGATTAAGTATGCGAATGATAATAATGGTGTAAGCCTGCGAAATACGACATTACCCTTTACAGCCGTAATGAGAAATGATGCAAAGACTGGAATACAAATTCTTAAAACGGCGAGTGCTAGTTTATTCATTGAGGGGTCGAATACTATTAATACAAGTATTACAAATACTGCGGAAGGAGACGAAAAAACGAGCACCACTGAAAGCCCCATTTTAAGTATCAGGAATAAAGCACTATTCAATAATAGCCTCACCAACTATTCAAATGTCTTTCCTTCCTTGGTAAGTATTACAAATGAAGATACTAAGTCAAATGTCGTCAGAATGGTATTGAATGGGACACTAACAGGGGCTGGTTTTGCTGATGTTGATGCCACAACTTCAATCGTAGATACAGACACAAAAGCAACCGCTATCGCCAACGGAACGACAATTTTTAAGATTTATGTAAATGCCACCTCAACTCAACAGATTAATCTCAGAACATACGATATTCAATTAACACCGAACGATGTTTTGACATTCACACAGAAGGCTGTGTCGGCAGGTGCTGGTAGCAATATTAATGTAATCGCGAACTTTATAGAAGACCAATAAAGCAAAAAAAATTTAATGAAAAGCGATGTGATATCATAGGTATTTTTTTACCGCATCTTTGTTATTAAAATAAGGTTGTTGAGTTAAATATTCAAGGTATGGTTTATCAATCTTAGCAACATCTTCAATTTTCATTTTTTTTATACTTACCATATTGAAGAAAAATATCGGTTTCACTTTGTGCTATTTCTTCGCCGACCTCAGCCTTTATTTCGGTGATACCAGTCTCTTTTAAATCAGCAGTATTAAAAGGAGTGCTTTCTTCCTCCATCATTTTCGTCAATGTGTCTTCTAAGGGTATAACTACTTTAACATTATCATCTATGTTGGAAATCCCAACATTGGGCTTATATTGCTCATAGAAAGATACAATGTCAGGCTTAGTCCATTTAATAGTGGGTTTCTTAACTTCGCTGTCAATGTTCCATTTTTCAATTTCATTCAAGTAGTCCTGCTTGGTGCTCAGGTCTGTCATTGATATATATACTACAAAATAATTTTTATTAAATGTATTTTTTTACTTCACTTTTAATGTCGGTAAATTTCTCAAACCACGGCTGTTTCATAACCCATTCAAGGTATGGCTTATCAATAACCGCTATATCTTGAATTTTCTTACCTTTATACTTACCAAATGGAAAAGTATCCTTTGGCTTGCCAGCCCGTGCCTTTTCAATCATTTGGATTTCGTCAGTAATTATCTTTTTAACATCTGCAAGAGAAAATGTTTCTTTTTTATTTTCAATAGAGAGTTTCTCAAACTTCTCGCATAGTCTGGTTAGGGCGGACATTGGTATAGTATATGGTATATATTTTATAGAAAAAATAAATAAATAAAAAAATTATGAAGTTTAACTCCATAACCCAAAAACCTATAATGTTTTTTGTTATACTAAATATCCTTAATATCCGAACGGGCGTGTTTCAATCGCATTATCTACAATTCCAATAACTTGTCGCTTCGTGTATGTATAACTAAATATTTTTTCTAAGTATTCGCTTGTTATCTTTTTCTTTTGTTTGTCTCTTGTTATCTTGCTGTTTTCTACAATCACAACCTTACCAGACTTCTCAATTCGCTTAGCAATACATTTTTCTTCATCTGTTTTCAATAGTTCAAGTAATTCGTTTTTTCCTTTCTCATACAATTTAGTGTTCTTTAGTCCCAAGCCACAACTGATAACACTTAACATGTTAGGTAGGTTTAATGCTTTGTTAGTCTCATAGTTCATGCTGAAACCCTTTACTTTCATACAGGCCTGCCCATTATCCAATACATATCCATAACATTTTGGCCCGCCACCAACAAAGGTTTTTATTTTGGCTCTACCTAATTCATCAGTCCATTCACCTAATAATTCACCTGTTTTTTCTTCTATTTCTCCTTTTGTTAAGTCAGTAGTATATATTACACTATCGGTATCGTGGTATAATATTCTGTATCCTAATTTGTCCATCTTATCATAAAGCCTCATTCTAGCATGGCATGTAGTAAATAGAGCAATAACAATATTTGTTTTAATTGGGTCGCTCACAGCATCCTGTTTTAAGTCATAACTTGCTTCCACTACATCTTCATTAACTATATTAATATTAATGTTGTCAATTGTCTTATCATTCATTAGTTTGTATAAATCATCTTTGTCTCTTATAAATTTAGTTTGTGTTTTATTTTGTTTTTCTCCAAATTTTCCCCATAAAGAGTTTAAGCACAACTTGGCAACAGCTCTTCTTCCAGAGTTCTTTTCTATTTTATCTTTATCCATTCTAACACCCATTTTAATTTCCATATTGTCAATGTAGCGATTTTTATCTTCATCTGTGATACATCCTTTTGGGTATCCTGTAGACTCTTGTTTTACCTTGATAAAGGTTTTAATGTATTCTTTGAATAAACTATCACTTTGTTCAACCCAGTTCCAAACTTCATATACTTTCATTAATTTGTATCCTTTGTCAAGTGCCTTATAGATTTCTGGAGTAGCCCATGTTCCTGTTAATGCTCGCTCATTATCAGAGTGATTACATTGGCCGTGGTGTCCTGTCATCCCGCACTTATCGCATAGGTAATACATCATCTTACCTCTGTCTGATTTTGGTAAGACTGGATGAATTAAGCCCTTAGGCGGCAGCATTTTTGCTTTTACAATTCCGAAATAAACTTTATTAATAATATTTAGTGTTAGTTGTTTTCTTTCTGTCTCATTCTTTGGATGTATGATTTCATGGTGCCCTGTCGGATAAGGGTCATAATACATAACAGCGTGATACAATCCAGAGACATCAATGTAATTAGCATATTCACTTTCATGTCTTGATTTCCAGTATAATGTGAGAGCATTAGTTCTGCCTCCAAACATCGCTTCTCTCGGACTTAATCGTTCTTGCTCCATAATTTGTTCATTTGTATCTTCTGCCAATACTTGACTTGTTCTAGATAGTCTCCATTCGCATTCCCAGATAGTAATGACTTTGGATACTCCGTAGAGTTTGCTCAATAAAACTTCTCTTGACTTTGTATTTTTATATAGTTCTCCCATAGTCTTATTTTTCTTAATATTCATTGTATTGCTGTTATAGCACTTCTGGCATCCGTGCCAATGACATCCATAAAACTCATAAGCAACTTTGTTCTTTTCGTCCCATCCATCTACGTATACATTGGACTGCTTTGAGTTAAGGTAAAACATTTTTTCACCTCCATTGAAGGCATGTTTAATGTCAGTATTGTCTAATCTACTACGATATGCTAACCATTCAACACATGCCCGTGAGGTCATCCTGTTTTGCTTTTCATTCTTCAATACAGCAATTGATTTCTCAGGCATAAATTTACCACGATATAATGCCATCACACAACTCGCAATTGTTGTATATCTAAAAGGGTCAATACCGAATTCTAGAAACGAGTTTCTAAACATCATACAGCCTCGTCTCAATATATCAACATCGGAATGGCAATACTCAGCAATTTCTTTTTTCATATCAAAGTGAATATCTCCGACATGTCGGAGATAATGATTGACTTGCTCATCATACCATTTTAAGAATTCTTCTCTTTTATCTCCTTTCATTGTGTTGTATCCGTAATGTTTCTTATGTGGCATTACACCTACATAATTTTGATTTTTTGAAGTATTGAAGAAATGTGGAAAGTAGCATTTTTTAAGTTCATTCAATCCAAATGTCTTAGGAAAATCAGCCAAAGGCATCGGAAGAAAACTTAGACTATCAATAAATCTAAATTTCTTATGTATCATCATCATAATTTTACAACCTTGATAAATGACAAATGGTGCATGTCCATTATCAACTAACCACTTGAGAATAAACTGACAATCGTAGCCTCTGGAGTTATGTGCTATGAATGTATAGTCATTATGCTTGATATCAAATATCCACTTACAGAAGTCATCAATATTCTTGTGAATTATTGGTGTGCTGTCGTTGAAATACTGGCTTTCAGTATGATTAACGATATGTTCACCTGTGTCTTGTGTTGCATCAAAATCAAAGAATACATATTTTTCTGTTGGCGGTAGGATTGCTTTTTGAGATATTTCGCATTTGTGTTCTAGTGGTTGTATTTCTTTACAATTACGACACTTCGCATATCCGCATTTATGTCCATCTTTAGTTTTATAATTTGTTCCGCATTCCTTACATTTTGCTTTTTCATCGCACATATTAGAAATGTTCTTATTCTCCAAAGCATCCTTTTTATGGTTGATATAACATTGCTTGTTAGGAAAGTTTCTACAACATTCTTTACATTCAATCCACTGAGATTTATCTTTTATACCTTGACAGCCAGATACTCCGCATATATTACATACAAATTCGCACGAGTGTGTGTTCATATATCCTCTTAGGCATAACTCACAGAAGTTTTTTTTACTTAGCATAGACTTAATGTTAGTTATAGCATCGTAATGTCCTTCTGTTTTAAGAATATAAAGATTAGTAAGCAGTTCGCCGCTGGCATCAAGTAGATCTGTTTTATAAATGATTTTGTCAGGGAATTCAACAATAACCAAATTATAGTTAATGTAATTAGCAAATATATTAATCTCTGGAATACCACAGACATGTTCAATAACATTTGCTTTCTCATGTAGTTCTCTTGCCAATTCTTCTTGTATCTTTCTTCCTTTCATAATCTGTGAATATTTTTCATTATTTTCTTTTTTTGCTCGGACTACAACAATTGCCCTTGCTAAGCATATGTTATCGGTGTTGTTGATTTGGATAACCCCTCTTTTCTTATAGATATCTAATTTGTTAATAACTTGTAGCCTTGTTCCTCCTGTAGGTATTTTAATAGATTTTAATACAAACTTTAAATTATCTATATTTGCTCCTTTTTCATCAGTATAAAGGCTTTCATTACTTTGAAATATATTAGATAACCTTTCCAATACATCTTCAACAGAGATTTCGTTAATAGGTTTCATACTTGTTGATACGGCTCCATAGTGTCCATTTATAAATTCAATACTTAAACTGACTTTACTATTAGTAGGATGTCTTTGAATAAAATCTTTTAGGATAATTTCAATAAAATTTATTACATCTCTAATAGTGAATGAATGAATGTTTCCAGTAATCCTCACTTTATACTGGCTCTCATTAATTCAGAGTTTGTGTTCTTCGCTATTGTCCCGCAATATATTGTAATTACCATATCGCATCAAGTCTCTGATATTCTCCTGTCTGATACTTTGAGAAATTTCAATAGGCAATGGAGGAGCAATAGGAATATTTTGTTGTTGGAAGTACGAAACACCTCTTACTCAGTTTAAGTAATTTTGGGCTGTTGGCGTATCAATCCGTATATACCTATTACTTGGTTGAATAAACAGCGCATCATGTCCCCTAACATGTTTAATTTCATAATTTATCTTGTATTCCCTTAGTTTGTCTAGCCGATAGACAACACCTTTGTAGTCGTGTGTGTTCATAACTATATACCAAGAAATATAAAAATTTTGAAATTAATTAATTATGTGTCCTTAATGTGTCATTTAATATTATGTGTCCTTATCCTTAACATAAATTAAATTTTTTTTGATAACATTAAAAAAATTATATTGCTGGGCACTTATTTCTACTTCATTCTGTATGAGTTATAAGAAGCATTGTATGAACTAGTATCAAGACGCTGATTATATCCGCTACCA
>WBZZ01003893.1:427500-430000 GCA_019918135.1 Paulinella micropora
TCCTCCCCAGCATCTACCACCATCCATACATGCATGCGTCTATCCATCTATCCATCCATGCACCCATCCATCCATCCATCCATCCACCCATCAATCCATCCATCCATCCATCAACTTGAGTCCATCCATCCATCCATCCATGCATTTATAGATCATCCATCCATCCATCCATCCATCCATCCATCCATCCATCAAACCATCCATCCATCCATATACATACATACATACATACATACATACACATATACACATACACACATACATACATACATACATACATACATACATACATACATCAACCATCCATCCATCCATCCATCCATCCATCCATCCATCTGATTCGTTAGGGGTGTTCCACATGTTAGGGATGGATGGATGGATGGATGGATGGATAGATGGATGGATAGATGGATGGATGGATGGATGGATGGATTGATGGATGGATGGATATGCATGGATGCCATTGGGTGGACGCATGGATAGATTGGCATACGACAAGATTGTTATACCATGAAGACACCAAAGACAGGTATGGTTTCCTGGCACAAAGCAAGGAGTTTGCCCTGTGTCAACTGTTTTTGCATGACAATAATAACTTTCTTTTCCCGTAGTAATGGTTGTTTCTTCTGAACAAGTACACTTTGTTTCCTCACTTGCATGCTTGTGATAAAATATTCGTTAGGGGTGTTCCACATGTTTTACGTCTTATCGTCTGGGATTGTGAGGATTGGAGACTCACCGGCACATAGTTTGTTTCAAAAGTCCTTTCTCTTTCTCCTACTGTGTTGACCACTGCTCCGTAACCAGATTTGCAAGACAAAGAACCACAGGGGTGTTCACGTAAAAGTCAACCTTCTCAGAATGCCAAAAAAAAAACAACATGTATATATCATATCACCAAACAAACATAAAGTAGAAAACCAAGAAGATATAGTGTATCTTTCAAACACACAAGCAGTGCAAAGACGCCTCGTGGTCCTGCTGTAAATGTAGAAGCATTTTCTAAGTTAACTCTAATTTCTCATAGTCCAAAAATTGGGTCATATTCACGCAAACCATGTGCCTTCTCCATCATTTGACAGCCCTATCGAATGGTACCACATCGAAACTTGCGGTCGGTTTGGTTGAACTCGAGTAATAACACAACTGTGTCGACGTCAGGAATAAGTTAAGAATTTCATAGAAAACAGGCTAAACAGGTTAGCATATTTTCTATGAAATTCTCATTCCGGTCACAGTTGTGTCTTGGGATTATTACTCTAGTTACTCGAGTTCAACCAAACCGACCGCAAGTTTCGATGTGGTATAATTCGATAGGGCTAAGTAGCTATAGGGCTGTCAAATGCTAGGGAAGGCACATGCATATGGTTTGCGTGAATATGACCCAACTTTTGGACTATGAGAAATTGGAGCTAGGCTTCAACCCGCGCGCAGGGATCAGAGGCGTCTTTAAATTTGCACTGGTTGTGTGTTTGAAAGATTCTGTATCTTGTTAGTTTTCTACTTTATGTTTGTTTAGTGACATTATGTATTCCCCCCCCCCCCCCCCCCCCCCCCCCCCCCCCCCTTTTTTTTTTTTTTTTTTTTTTTTTTTTTTTTTTTTTTGCATTCTGAGAAGGTCGACTTTTGTCGTGAACACCCTGAGAACAAACGTACTGCGTACAGCAACTTCACCCACAACAACAAAGTTTTCGGGTTGAAAACTGGGCCGCGTCGGCCGAGCCTGCTCGTTTTGGGCCCCAACGGGGAGCTGGCCGGAAAAATGGTAAAACGTTATATATCAGGACCAGTGTGCTGTCCCTTCTCTTCTCTCCTTCTCACTTGCTCCATCTCTCGAACCATGAACAATCAACAAATTTACAGCCATGACGCATGCTTTGCACGTGTCCGGGATTCAGTCAGGTACAAATGTCTCAAGAACTTTCGGAGAAACAGAAGCAGCTGCTGGACAAGATGGGCTTGGACCTGGACTCCCTGCGCG
Source organism: Paulinella micropora (assembly GCA_019918135.1). NCBI lineage: Eukaryota > Cercozoa > Imbricatea > Euglyphida > Paulinellidae > Paulinella > Paulinella micropora. The sequence goes on from WBZZ01003893.1 coordinate 429,482, forward strand.
AAGCTGACGACGAGGCAAAGCTCCTTTGCTTCTCTCTCTCTCTCTCTCTCTCTCTCTCTCTCTCTCTCTCTCTCTCTCTCTCTCTCTTTGTATATGTGACTATGATTTGTGTCTGTCTCTGTCTACCTACTGTCTATGCGTCTACGCATGCATGTACGCTGTCTGTGTAAAATATGAAAAGTGTCTATTATGCATGAAGTATGCATGCATATGCATGTGTTATTTTGCGTTCGTGAAATAAAAGAAAAATACCTGAGGTATCCCTTCTCTCTCTCTCTCTCTCTCGCTCTCTCTCGCTCTCTCTCTCTCTCTCTCTCTCTCTCTCTCTCTCTCTCTCTCTCTCTCTCTCTCTCTGCTCTCTCTCTCTCTCTCTTTCTCTCTCTCTCTCTCTCTGGTTGTGTGTACTTTGTTGTTTCCAGGAGCTAGCGCAACTGTTGCAGGAAATGAATCTCACAACGTCCAAGAAACTCGTCCTCAAGTAGACATATACACATGCATATACATATTAGTTACATACAC
>WBZZ01003893.1:475000-477500 GCA_019918135.1 Paulinella micropora
TATATATGATATGTGATATATGATATATGATATGTGATATATGATATATGATAATATATGATATATGATATATGGTATACTATCGATATGATATGATATATGATATATGATGTATGATATATGGTATATGATATATGATATATGATCCATGATATATGATATGTATGATATGATATCTGATATGATATATGATATGATATATGATATGATATATGATATATGGTATGATACATGATATGAAATATGATATATGATATATGATATGTGATATGATACATGATATGATATATGATATGATATATGATATATGATATGATACATGATATGATATATGATATATGATATATGATATATGACATATGATATTCGATATATGATATATGATATATGATATATGATATATGATATGATATATGATATGATATATGATATGATATATGATATATGATATGATACATGATATGATATATGATATATGATATATGATATATGATATATGATATATTATATATGATATATGATATGATATATGATATATGATATATGATACATGATATATGATATATGAAATATGATATATGATGTATGTTATATGATATATGTTATATGATATGTGTTATATGATATATGATATATGATACGTGCGGAGGCTGAGATAAAACATAGATAGATAGATAGATAGATAGATAGATAGATAGATAGATAGATAGATAGATAGATAGATAGATAGGTAGATAGATAGATAGATAGGATAGATAGATAGGATAGATAGATAGATAGATAGATAGATAGATAGATAGATAGATAGATAGATAGATAGATAGATAGATAGATAGATAGATAGATAGATAGATGGATAGATAGATGAAATATCGACTAATGTCAGAAAAAAGGAGCTTCTGATTTCGTCAACCAGGAAGTCTGTGGGTAAAGTATTAACCCGATGCCCAGCTAAGCCGTGATGTTTGCACGGAAGGGACTGATACAGGCAATACCAAATCTCCCTAGTACCAGGCGGGGCCAGGGCTCGTTCCATAAGCGCCCCTTGCAGAACGAGCTCCCACCTCCATTACAGAGGACCCAGTAAGCAGATGGAGTTTCGAGACTGTCGACAGTCTAGTATAAACCGACAGAGCACTGTGGGTTTTATTCCGGGCTCAACAAGCGAGAAAGGGCACCCTGAGGGAACAGAATTGTGCTTCCCGTCGCTGTTTCGGCATGTGACTTATAGGCGTATGGCAAGGCACACATAAGGCACCCCACCACGGGCCCAGCACACTCACACCATCCCCTAATTCTCTGTCTGTCGACAGATGGCACCCATTTCAAAAAACCAAACCCAAGAAGATAGATAGAGAGATGGATAGATAGATAGATAAATAGATAGATAAATAGATAGATAGATAGATAGATAGATAGATAGATAGATAGATAGATAGATAGATAGATAGATAGATAGATAGATAGATAGATATATGATATGATATATGGTAGGTTCGCTCACCGGGCAAAAGCCATCAGGTTCTATCTATCTATCTATCTATCTATCTATCTATCTATCTATCTATCTATCTATCTTTCTATCTATCCATCTACCTACCTATCTACCTACCTACCTACCTACCTACCTACCTATCTATCTATCTATCTATCTATCTATCTATCTATCTATCTATCTATCTATCTATCTATCTATCTGTCTATCTATCTATCTGTCTACATGTCGAAATGTCTATATGTATACTATCCTATCCTATCCTATCCTATCCTATCCTATCCTATCCTATCCTATCCTTTCCCATCCCATCCCATCCTATCCTATCCTATCCTATCCTATCCTATCCCATCCTATCCTATCCTATCCTATCCTATCCTATCCAATCCTATCCTATCCTATCCTATCCTATCCTATCCTATTCTATCCTGTCCTATCCTGTCCTATCCTTTCCCATCCTATCCTATCCTATCTATCTATCTATCTATCTATCTATCTATCTATCTATCTATCTATCTATCTATCTATCTATCTATCTATCTATCGATCTACCTATCTATCGATCTACCTATCTATCTATCTATCTATCTATCTATCTATCTATCTATCTATATATCTATCTATCTATCTATCTATCTATCTATCTATCTATCTATATATCTATCTATCTACCTACCTACCTACCTACCTACCTACCTACCTACCTACATACATACCTACATACCTACCTACGTACCTACGTACCTATTTATGTATGCTCAACAATGACATACTATACTTTACTATCTATCTATCTATCTATCTATCTATCTATCTATCTTTCTATCTATCTATCTATCTATCTATCTATCTATCTATCTATCTATCTATCTATCTATCTATCTATCCATCCATCCATCCATCCATCCATCTATCTATCTATCTATCTATCTATCTATCTATCTATCTATCTATCTATCTATCTATCTATCTATCTATCTATCTTATGAAACTGTGGCTATACCA
>WBZZ01003893.1:502500-505000 GCA_019918135.1 Paulinella micropora
AAAACAAGGAAATTTGGCATTCAGGACACTCCCCTAACGCAAATATTTGCGTGGATTCCAATGAAATTATACCAGCATCAAAATCAAGCCTGCTGCTAACCACCCTGCCAATATGAGCTCCCAACTCCTCCTGGTTCCCATAAACCATGATTTATAGGGATGCGGGGTGCAAAAATAGGCCAGGAATATTTTGCATTCAGGACACTCCCTAACGTAAATATTTGCGTGAATTCCAAAAAAATTATATCAGCATCAAGATCGAATCTGGGGCCAGCCACCCTGCCAATATGAGCTCCCAACTCCTCGTGGTTCACACAACCCATGATTTATAGGGATGGGGGGTGCACAAATAGGCCGAAAAAAAAAAGGAATTTTCGCATTCAGGACACTCCCCTAACGCAAATATTTGCGTGAATACCAAAGAAGTTATATCAGCATCAACCGAGTCTGGGGCTAGACACCCTGCAAATATGAGCTCCCTGGTTCACACAAACCATGATTTATAGTGATAGGGGTGCGGAAATGCTGGGTGTGTGTGTGGGGGGGGGGGGGGGGGGGGGTACACAATTTTCATTTTTCCCCCTCGCCCCAAACCCCCCACCCCCTTGACCAACACCTTTCAGGGATAATAATAATAATAATAATAATAATAATAATAATAATAATAATAACTAGGGGCTGCGCCAACACCTGAAAGGATGGTTTACCGGTGCGCCCCGCCAGCCACACTTATTGTCACTTTTTGGAGGGCCCCCCGGACCCCCCCCCCCCCCCCCCCCCCGCTGGGGTTCCCGGGGGGAGAGCCCCCCGGACCCCCCCTTTCCCGTCGACAGGGTACGTTCAATTTCCGGAGGTACAAGCAAAACGCAAGTGTAAACTCTGGTGGTACAAAAACCTCAAATCTTTAGTGTTTGTGCCACCCGCCACCAAAACTTTTTTATCTCCGAAGAGAGCGCACCGACAGGTGTCGGGTACACCAAACAACAGCCTGAAACTCCCTCGAGTGTGCGCAAACGGCGCCTGGTGGCGCAAAAACCTCAATTTTCTGGTGTGTAGGCCACCTGGCGCAATATTTTTTATATTTTCGAAGAGAGCTCATCAAGAAGTATCGGAAACACTAGCAGCCGCTAACTCCCTCTGGTGTGCGCGAACGGCGCCTGGTGGCACAAGACCTTAATTTTCTGGTCTACGGGTGCCACCCGCGACCAAAACGGGTACGTACAATCGCCGGGCTGGGGTTCCCGGGGGGAGGGCCCCCCGGATCCCCCCTGCCCCGTCGACAGGGTACGTTCAATGGCCGGAGGCACCGGCAAGTACTCCCAAAAAACAAGGAATTTTGGCGTTCAGGACACTCCCCTCACGCAAATATTTGCGTGAAATTCCAAAAAAATTATACCAGCATCAACATCAAGCCTGCTGCTAACCACCCTGCCAATATGAGCTCCCAACTCCTCCTGGTTCCCACAACCCATGATTTATAGGGATGGGGGGTGCAAAAATAGGCCAAACAAACAAGGAATTTTGGCGTTCAGGACACTCCCCTCACGCAAATATTTGCGTGAAATTCCAAAAAAATTATACCAGCATCAACATCAAGCCTGCTGCTAACCACCCTGCCAATATGAGCTCCCAACTCCTCCTGGTTCCCACAACCCATGATTTATAGGGATGGGGGGTGCAAAAATAGGCCAAAAAAACAAGGAATTTTGGCATTCAGGACTATCCCCTAACGCAAATATTTGCGTGAATTCCAAAGAAATCATACCAGCATCAACATCGATTCTGGGGCTAGCCACCCTGCCAATATGAGCTCCCAACTCCTCGTGGTTCACACAAGCCATGATTTATTCCGATTGGGGTGCGAAAAAAAAACAAGGAATTTTCGCATTCAGGACACTTCGCTAACGCAAATATTTGCGTGAATTCCAAAAAAATCATATCAGTATCAAGATCGAGTCTGGGGCTGACCACCGTGCAAATATGAGCTCCCAGCTCCTCCTCCTTCCCACAAACCATTATTTATTCCGACAGGGGTGCGAAAATGCGGGGGGGGGGGGGGGGGGGGGATGGGAGAGGGGCGGGGGGGGTACACAATTTTCATTTTCCCCCTCCCCCCAAACCCCCCACCCCCTTCAACACCTTTCAGGGATAATAATAGTAATAATAATAATAATAATAAAAATAATAATAAAAATAGTAATAATAACAGTAATAAAAATAACAATAATAACAATAACAATAATAATAATAACATGTACCTACCCACCCACCTATCTACCTACCTACCTATCTATCTATCTATATATCTATCTATCTATCTATCTATCTATCTATCTATCTAATGATAACAATAAACTTGCTGAAGAATGTTGATAGGGCGTGGCGGAAATTAAATAGATAGATAGATAGATAGATAGAAAGATAGATAGATAGATAGATAGATAGATAGATAGATAGATAGATAGATAGATAGATAGATAGATAGATAGATAGATAGATA
>WBZZ01003894.1:0-12500 GCA_019918135.1 Paulinella micropora
AACAACAACAACAACAACAATAACAATAATAACAATAATAATAATAATAATAATAATAGTAATAGTAATAGTAGTGTAACTCCTGCCAATTGCTGAGCCAAAAGGCCATGTGCATCCAGTCCTCCATTCCATAAGGAAAGTCTCCACACCAATCGGTGGAATAAAGGAAGTGACGGCATAGAACATTACTCTAGGAGCTTTATACCAATCAGCCCATGGAAAGGACCGATGGCCTATGTACTCCCTAAATAGTAATAGTAATAGTAATAATAATAATAATAATAATAATAATAATAATAATAATAATAATAATACTTGGAGTGTTGACTGTGACATATTTGAGGGAAATCCCGATGAAAAAACCTAGTCACACTTGCTAAACAGAGTTCCAGCCCAATGGCCTCAAGGCGTTAAACTGTGACGCCAACTCATAACCCTTTGGTGGTAGATGCTGGGGAGGAGGGTCGTTGCGCGCGTAAAAGATCTTAAACTCCGCATATGCTGGTTGATAGCCCAGGACCCAGCAGACACCAGATTGTTATGGGTGGGGTTTCGAGGCAGCTCTAGCAACCGCGCTTGGTGTATGCACTTGCACATTCGGTGACGTCTTGCAAGAGGTTGCTGGGACTGCGGAATAACCTCGGCTTAGTGCAGTCTTGCCCTCAGGAGCTCCATCGGTGGCCCCGATCATCAGGCGAGAGACTGACACGGGGGGGTGGAGCACCTCGAACAAGGGTATTGGAGGCTTATGTCCGTTGAGGATATGCCATTAGCTGCATCAGTACGCCTCAGATATAGTAAATCTGCCTTGGAGTGTTGACTGTGACATATTTGAGGGAAATCCCGATGAAAAAACCTAGTCACACTTGCTAAACAGAGTTCCAGCCCAATGGCCTCAAGGCGTTAAACTGTGACGCCAACTCATAACCCTTTGGTGGTAGATGCTGGGGAGGAGGGTCGTTGCGCGCGTAAAAGATCTTAAACTCCGCATATGCTGGTTGATAGCCCAGGACCCAGCAGACACCAGATTGTTATGGGTGGGGTTTCGAGGCAGCTCTAGCAACCGCGCTTGGTGTATGCACTTGCACATTCGGTGACGTCTTGCAAGAGGTTGCTGGGACTGCGGAATAACCTCGGCTTAATGCAGTCTTGCCCTCAGGAGCTCCATCGGTTGCCCCGATCATCAGGCGAGAGACTGACACGGGGGGGTGGAGGACCTCGAACAAGGGTATTGGAGGCTTATGTCCGTTGAGGATATGCCATTAGCTGCATCAGTACGCCTCAGATATAGTAAATAATAATAATAATAATAATAATAATAATAATAATAATAATAATAATAATAATAATAGGTTTTCTCAGACTATGGCATCAGATCCAGATCCTGAACATGTGCCTCAATAATAATAATAATAATAATAATAATAATAATAATAATAATAATAATAATAATAATGATAATGATAATAATAATAATAATAATAATAATAATAATAATAATAATAATATAGTGCTTCTCAGTCAATGGCGAATGCATTTCTGCACATGTGCCTCCATCGTCTCACCCGTGAGGGGAGTACGAAGATTTGACGATAGGCTCTACTCACACCCCCGCAAGGCAGCTCCAAGCCTTCCAGACAGACCAATACTTTCAAAGAAAATATCCTTTGAAAATACTGGCACCGACGGGAATCGAACTGGCGACAGGTCCCAGATGGTAGACCTTAACCACTGGGCTATCGCGGTGCCACAATAATAATAATAATAATAATAATAATAATAATAATAGTGTATCTCCTGCCAATTGCTGAGCCAAAAGGCCATGTGCATCCAGTCCTCCATTCCATAAGGAAAGTCTCCACACCAATCGGTGGAATAAAGGAAGTGACGGCATAGAACATTACTCTAGGAGCTTTATACCAATCAGCCCATGGAAAGGACCGATGGCCTATGTACTCCCTAATAATAATAATGATAATAATAATAATAATAATAATAATAATAATAATAATAGTGATTCTCTGTCAATGGCTGATGCAAATCTGCACATGCGCCTCCATCGTCTCACCCGTGAGGGGAGTATGAAGAAATAATAATAATAATAGTAATAATAATAATAACAGTGTTTCTCTAAGGCGTACTGACGCAGCTGCATGGCACGATCCGTGTCCGAACATAAGCCTCCAATACCCTTGTTCGAGGTCCTGCAACCCAAAACCCCATCCGCAACAGTTTGGCAGACAACTGGGTCCTGGGCTACCAACCAGCACGGCGGAGTTAAAGATATTTTATAAGGCCTCAACGATCCTCCTCCCCAACATACCACCAAATGGTTATGGATTTGCATCACAGTTTAACGCCGTAAGGCCATTGGGCTGGAACTCTGGTAAGCAAGCAACTATTGAACCATGAGACTATTTTTTTTTCTTCTGGTTTTTTCATCGGGGGTTAGCCTCAAATAGATTACAATCAACACTCCAAGAGAAGAAAGTGTTAATAATAATAATAATAATAGTGCCTCTCTGTCAATGGCTGATGCATTTCTGCACATGCGCCTCCATCGTCTCACCCGTGAGGGGAGTACGAAGAATTGACGATAAGCTCTAATGACACCCCCGCAAGGGCAGTTCCAACACTTCCAGACGGGCCGGTATGTTCAATGAAAATACTGGTCCAGAAATAGACCGGTATGTTCAATGAAAATACTGGTGGCACCGACGGGAATCGAACTGGCGACAGGGCTCAGATGGTAGAACTTGACCACTGGGCTATCACGGTGTCCATAATAATAATAATAATAATAATAATAATAATAATAATAATAGTGCCTCTCTGTCAATGGCGGATGCAAATCTGCACATGTGCCTCCATCGTCTCACCCGCGAGGGGAGTACGAAGAATTGACGATAGGCTCTAATGACGCCCCCGCACGGGCAGTTCCAACACTTCCAGACGGACCGGTATGTTCAATGAAAATACTGGTGGCACCGACGGGAATCGAACTGGCGACAGGGCCCAGATGGTAGAACTTGACCACTGGGCTATCACGGTGTCCATAATAATAATAATAATAATAATAATAATAATAATAATAATAATAATAATAATAATAATAATAATAATAATAATAATAATAATAATAATAGTGTATCTCCTGCCAATTGCTGAGCCAAAAGGCCATGTGCATCCAATCCTCCATTCCATAAGGAAAGTCTCCACACCAATCGGTGGAATAAAGGAAGTGACGGCAAAGAACATTACTCTAGGAGCTTTATACCAATCAGCCCATGGAAAGGACCGATGGCCTATGTACTCCCTAATAATAATAATAATAGTAATAATAATAATAATAGCAATAAATAATATTATCATAATAAGAATAAATATAACATTAATGTTTTTATTGCTATATTACACACTAACAAGGAAGAAGAAGAAGAAGAAGAAGGAGGAGGAGGAGAAGGAGGAAAAGGAGAAGGAGAAGAAGAAGAAGCAAAAGGTGCAGGAATAAAGGACCTGGAGTGAGAGTGAGGCATACGTTTCACAAAGAAAGCAAAAGAAGACAGACAGATCGGCGGTCCATGATTCGGCTTCCGCGCGCGGGCAGGCGCAATGACAGAATGCTTGTGTAGAGGAAACAAAGAAGGCACTGCTAACATAGAAATTGCCCATGTTGGCTGGACACTTCTTCACACCCTGCGCCTTTCATGCAGATAAGCCTCTTCTTAAAAGCCAAAGTTTTCGTGGGTTCAGGAAGTGTCGATAGCTGCCTCTGCACCTAATGCCCGCAAAGTTAACAATACACCAAGTCAGCTCTCTGCATGTGCACGATCTGCAATCCAAAAATGGCTAAATATAACATACATACATACATACACAACATACATAGATACATACATACATACATACATACATACATACGTACGTACGTACGTAACGGTAACGGTAAACGTAACGGTAACGTTAACGTTAACGTTGTAACGTAACCTTACGTTACGTTACGTTACGTACGTACGTACGTACAAAACCTATATACGTATATACGTATATACGTTATACGTATACGTATTTACGTATATATACGTATATACGTATATACGTATACGTATACGTATACGTATACGTACGTACGTACGTACGTACGGACGGACGGACAGACAGACAGACAGACAGACATACATACATACATACATTCATACACACATACATACATACATACATTCATTCATGCATATATTCATACATACATACATGATACATAGCAATAAAAACATTAATATTATATTTATATTTTATTCTGATAACATTATTATTGTTATTATCCCTGAAAGGTGTTGGAGAAGGGGTGGGGGTTTGGGGGGAGAAGGAAAACGAAAATTGTGTACCCCCCCCCCCCGCATTTTCGCACCCCTATCCCTATAAATCATGGTTTGTGAGAACCAGGAGGAGTTGGGAGCTCATATTGGCAGGGTGGCTAGCCCCAGACTCGATGTTGATGCTGATAAAATTTTTTTGGAATTCACGCAAACGTTTGCGTTAGGGTAGTGTTCTGAATGCCAAAGTTCCTTGTTTTTTTGGCCTTTTTTTGCAACCCCTGTCCCTATAAATCATGGTTTGTGTGAACCAGGAGGAGCTGGGAGCTCATATTGGCAGGGTAGCTAGCCCCAGACTCAATCTTGATGCTGGTATAATTTTTTGCAACTCACGCAAATATTTGCGTTAGGAGAGTGTCCTGAATGCCAAAATTCCTTGTTTTTTTGGCCTTTTTTTGGACCCCCCCCCCCCCCCACCCTTTAAATCATGGTTTGTGAGAACCAGGAGGAGTTGGGAGCTCATATTGGCAGGGTGGCTAGCCCCAGACTAGATGTTGATGCTGATATAATTTTTTTTGAAATTCATGCAAATATTTGCGTTAGGGGAGTGTCCTGAATGCCAAAATTCCTTGTCTTTTAGCAGCACTTGCCGGTGCCTCCGGCAAGTGAACGTACCCTGTCGACGGGGCAGGCGGGGTCCGGGGGGCCCTCCCCCCGAGAACCCCAGCCCGGCTGTTGTACGTACTCATTTTGGTCGCGGGTGGCACTCACACAAAAAAATTGAGGTCTTGTGCCACCGCCCTACGGCAATTGAACGTACCCTGTCGACGGGGCAGGGGGGTCCTCCCTCCGGGAACCCCAGCCCGGCGATTGTGCGTACCCGTTTTGGTCGCGGGTGGCACCCACACCAGAAAATTGAGGTCTCGTGCCACCAGGCGCCGTTTGCGCACACCAGAGGGAGTTAGCGGCTGATATTTGGTGTATCTGACATTTCTTAATGAGCTCTCTTCAAAAATATAAAAATTGTGGCACCAAGTGGCATACACACAGGAAAATTGAGGTTTTTGCGCCACCAGGCGCCGTTTGCGCACACCTGAGGGAGTTTGAGGCTGATGTTTGGTGTACCCGACACTCTGTGCGCTCTCTTTGGAGATAAAAAAGGTTTGGTGGCGGGTGGCACAAAAACCAGAGAGTTTAGGTTTTTGTGCCACCAGAGCTTACACTTGCGTTCTGCTTGTACCTCCGGCAATCGAACGTACCCTGTCGACGGGGAAGGGCTGCCCCGTCGACAGGGTACGTTCAATCGCCGGAGGCACCGGCAAGTACACCCAAAAAACAAGGAAATTTGGCATTCAGGACACTCCCCTAACGCAAATATTTGCGTGAATTCCAAAAAAATTATACCAGCATCAAGATCGAGTCTGGGGCTAGCCACCCTGCCAATATGAGCTCCCAACTCCTGCTTCCCACAAACCATGATTTATAGGGATGGGGGTGCAAAAAAAGGCTAAAAAAACAAGGAATTTTGGCATTCAGGACACTCCCCTAACGCAAATATTTGCGTGACTTCAAAAAAATCGTATCAGCATCAAGATCGAGTCTGGGGCTAACCACCCTGCCAATATGAGCTCCCAACTCCTCCTGGGTCCCACAAACCATGATTTATAGGGACATGGGTCCCATAAACCATGATTTAAAGGGACAGGGGTGCCGAAAAGGGGTGGCCCCCCGGAACCCGGGGGGTCCCGGGGGGCCTCCTCCCGGGAACCCCAGCCCTGTGATTGTACGTACCCGTTCTGGTCGCGGGTGGCACCCACACCTGAAAGTTGAGGTTTTTTGCCACCAGGCGCCCTTTCCGGCACCTCCGGCAATTCAACCTACCCTGTCGAAGGGAAAGGGGGGGTCCGGGGTGCTCTCCCCCCGGGAATCCAAGCCCTGTGATTGTACGTACCCGTTCTGGTCGCGGGTGGCACCCACACCTGATAATCGAGGTTTTTTGCCACCAGACGCCCTTTGCGGCAACTCCGGCAATTCAACGTACCCTGTCGAAGGGAAAGGGGAGTCCGGGGGAGCCCTGAGATTGTACGAGTGGGTGCCGTTTCTCCCTGCTCACAATAATAATAATAATAATCCATAATAATAATAATAATAATAATAATAATAATAGTGCTTCTCTGTCAATGGCTGATGCATTTCTGCACATGCGCCTCCATCGTCTCACCCGTGAGGGGAGTACGAAGAATTGACGATAGGCTCTAATGACACCCCCGCAAGGGCAGTTCCTACACTTCCAGACGGACCGGTATGTTCAATGAAAATACTGGTCCAGACGGACCGGTATGTTCAATGAAAATACTGGTGGCACCGACGGGAATCGAACTGGCGACAGGGCCCAGATGGTAGAACTTGACCACTGGGCTATCACGGTGTCCAATAATAATAATAATAATGACAATAATAATAATAATAATAATAATAATAATAATAATAATAATAATAATAATAATAATAGTGCTTCTCTGTCAATGGCTGATGCAAATCTGCACATGCGCCTCCATCGTCTCACCCGTGAGGGGAGTACGAAGAATTGACGATAGGCTCTAATGACACCCCCGCACGGGCAGTTCCAACACTTCCAGACAGACCGGTATGTTCAAATGAAAATACTGGTGGCACCGACGGGAATCGAACTGGCGACAGGGCCCAGATGGTAGAACTTGACCACTGGCTATCACGGTGTCCATAATAATAATAATAATAATAATAATAATGATTATATACTTCCTCTAAGGCATACTGATGCAGCTGATGGCACGATCCGTTTCCGGACATGAGCCTCCATGCCCTTGTTCGAGGTGCTCCATCCCCACCTAGTCAGTCTCTCGACTGATTATAGGGGCCACCGATGGAGCTCCTGAGGGCAAGACTACACTAAGCCGAGGTTATTCCGCAGTCTCAACAACCTCTTGCAAAACGTTGCCGCATGTGCAAGTGCGTACACCAAGCATGGTTGCTAGAACTACCTCAAAACCCCACCCATAACAATTTGGTATCCGCTGGGTCCACGGGCTATCAACCGGCATAGCGGAGTTTAAGATCTTCGACAGGCGCCCAACGACCCTCCTCCCCAGCATCATCCACCAAATGGTTTTGAGTTGGCATCACAGTTTAACGCCGTAAGGCCATTGGGCTGAATTATAATTATAATAATGATAATACTAATAATAAAACTAGGGGCTGCGCCAACACCTGAAAGGATGGTTTACCGGTGCGCTTCACGCACCAAACCCCGCCAGCCCCACTTCTTATCACTTTTTGGAGGCCCCCCCCCCCTCCCGCCCCCTTTCCCTTCGACAGGTTACGTTGCTTTGCCGGAGGTGCCGCAAAGGGCACCTGGTGGCAAAAAACCTCAATTTTCAGGAGTGGGTGCCACCCGCGACCAGAACGGGTAAACAACCATATATTGTTGGGCTGGTTTTTACCAAGTGGGTACATATGATGCGGCGACATATCATTTTTTGATGAATGAACGCAAATAGACCACTTCGTCTTTGGAAAAATTATTCTCTATGACGACATTATCTTTGTTTACCAGGAAAAGATACTAACTAAATACAACACTCGTGCAATACTATACAAAAATAATCATTACCCAAAGTAGCAGCCACAAACAAAGACATAGAAAAAAAGTACTTTTAGACCCGAAAACACTGTATGTATATGTATGTATGTATGTATATGTATGCAAGTACGTATGTATGTATGTATGTATGATGTATGTATGTACGTATGTATGCATGTATGTATTACACACTAAGAAGGAGAAGAAGAAGAAGAAGAAGGAGAAGAAGAAGAAGAAGAAGAAGAAGAAGTTGACAATACATCAAGTCAGCTCTCTGCATGTGCACGATCTGCAATCCGAAAATGGCCAAATATATAACATACATGCATACATGCATACATACATACACACTACATACATACATACAGACATACACACATACATACATACATACATACATACATACATACATATACATACATACAACATACATACATACATACACATACACACATACATACATACATATACATACATACATGCATGCATACGTACATACACACATACATACGTACATACATACATACATACATACATACATACATAAAGTGTTTTCGGGTCTAAAAGTACTTTTTTTCTATGTCTTGTGTGTGCCTCCTACTTTGGGAAATTTAATGATTATTTTTGTATAGTATTGCACGCGTGTTGTACTGTTAATATCTTTTCCTGTAAGCAAAGATAATGTCATCATAGAGAATAATTTTTCCAAAGACGAAGTGGTCTCTTTGCGTTCATTCATCAAAAAATGATTTGTCGCCGCATCATATGGCACGCCGGTACCCACTTAATAAAAAAACCAGCACAACAAAATATGGTTGTATGTATGTATGTATGTATGCATGCATGCATGTGTATGTATGTATGTATGTAAGTATGTAAGTATGTATTTTTGTATGTATTTGTGTACATGCATTGTGTGTATGAACGCACGTGTATGGTGTATGTACCTTGGGGTGGTGGGATGGTGGTGGTGGTGTGTGGGGGTGGGTAAGTACGTACGTATGTATGTATGTATGTATGTATGTATGCATGCATGCATGCATGTATGTTATGTATGCAGGCATGTATGTATGTATGTATGTATGTATGTATGTAGCATGTATGTATGTATGTATGTATGCATGCATGCATGTATGTATGTACAGTCTTTTTGGGTCTAATGGTCCCCTTTGTTTTCGAAGAGAAGCTGTCCAGTTTCGGGGCGCCTGCCCTTTTTGGTAGAGTGGAATTGAGATGGTCTTTATGAGGGATTTTTCACGCGATCTAAATTTACCATTGTGAGCAGGGAGAAACGGCACCACATACATACATGCATACATACATTACACATACATACATACATATACATACATACATACATACATAAATACATGCGTATGTACGCACATACGATACGTACATAATTACATAAATTACATACATACATACATACATACATACATCGATACATACATCGATACATACATAGATACATACATACATACATATTCAGGGTCTTAATGGTCGGTCACATGCTCAAAAGAGTGTGGGTTGACCTGGAGTGGTGAACAGAACATTGGGCTGGACATTATGAACGCGAGAACGATGCCGCAGTAGATTGCGCTGCGCTTCCGGTTGTGACTCACTGGATGTGAGTACCTGGCAGACAACCATGGACATGCAACAAAAGCGCAACCATACAAAATTTCACATTAGACCCCCACCCCCCATGGTTGAAGGAAACTACAAAATAAATAATAAACAAAGTCACAAATAAATGGAACATGTAAAACAAACAAATAAATATTAGGGACTGAGGGGTTGCAAAAGTCCTTCCCTAAGCGTGATGTGACCTTGCCGCAGTCTGGACAAGGGTCCGAGAGAAAGCCGGATTGTTGTTGCAAAGGAGGCAAACGGCGAGAGCGGTCGGTGCGTTGTAGCTTGAGAGGTGGCTGAAGTTGCGGCTTTGTTTGTGGAGGAGCAGGAGGATGAAGAGAAGTTGGAGAAGAGGTCGCTTGACTTGCCGGAAAGTGGGTACACTTGCGGTGTTTTCGCTTGCATTCGTCGCAACGCTGGTAAACTACAGGCTGACGAAACGAAGGAGAATTAGGAGACGACGAGAATCCAGAAGAAACGGGAGAAAGAGGAGAAAGTGTTGCTGTCGTGGTAGAAAGGACAGATGATGCGCTAGATTTTGTGATGTCCTTGCTCTCCTTGTGCACGCGTTGCAGGTGTCTCAGCAAGTTGCGATTTGCCTGCTCCACGCTATGTTTTGAATTAAGCTGTCGCCCGCAGATACCTGGCAAATGAGTGACATGAAAATATCAAGCAAAGTTTAGCAAACCATCACCAAACAGACACCGACCGCACGGCGCAGACTTGAACGGCTCTGTTGATACATTCACTTCTGGAGTGCAACCAGCTTGCATCTGCATCAGCACCTCAGGAAGCCCACCAGTCTGCGTGACCTTGGAAACCTCCTCGGAAAGGTGAATTTGCAGCAAGGCAGCGCCGGATAGTAAGCAGAGTTTGCTCGGCCCATGAGAGAGCAAACCCGCACAAAGTTTGCAAGCAAGGTGAGAACTGTAAAGTCCTTCTGTCATACTCTGGATGGCTTTCAAATGGTGTTATTTGGACTGGTGATTTCACCCCTGATGCCAACGTCCGACGAAAAAATTGTTGGAACCAGAAAGGGTGCCGTAAGTAACGGATATTTTTGACAGGCAGCAAGTAAATACACTTTTCTGGGCCGGCCAAGTGCTTCCCACTTTTTCTGCTTTTTCTGCGTGGGTTAATTCTGAATTTCTGCACTGCCGCTAGCTATCGCTCCTGTCGCTCGCATCAGAACCAAGGTCATGGAATATAATATCTGGGAGGCTGCCGCCGACAACCGGGAATGGCCCTGGCTTAGCACCAGGCAATGGAGTATGATGGTTTCCATTCCAATCGCTTCCTTTTTCATTATCTGGTTTTTCCTTCGCGTCGTCTGGCCACCGCCACCTAAGAAGGAGAAAGTTCAGGTAGCCGGAAAATTCATGTGATAGTCGTGTGTAGAGCTAGCGCTCTCTTTACCAGATCGCGAGAGACTTTTATTTGCTTTGCTTTCTCCCAAATTACATGGGTGTTAGCTGGTGTTTCATAGCTGATTGTATGGTTCGGCATGAGAACTGCGTGATTCTTTGTTTCCAAGTGTTTTCATTTGTGGGTTGGTTGTATCCTCTCACACATCTCAAGTCCACTGATTTCCAATAGAGACTCTGATCGTTCAATTTTTTTCTTTCTCTTGTCTAGAGCGGACCAGCCTCGGAAAATACTCCTCTCAACTCCCACTCAGTGCAGGTTTCGTCCCATTCCAAAGTTGTGTAACTAAATGCGCGGGGCTACAACCAAAGTTTTGTAATAACATGCGAACTGCAGTCCCAAGAAACCGCAGATGTTGCTTTCCAAGTGCACATACAAACACACACACACCACACGCACACACACACACACACACACTTCGCACAACTTACACATGCTTCGCTCACTCTTGACGCACCTGGAGTCGATGGTAGCTCGAGTGTAATATTTTTTGGGGTAACTACGTCAGGTTCGCGAAGAAGGCGATGTTGCTGGTGACTACTCTGCACCGTGGACCGAGACTTTTGACCTCGTCTTCCTTATTTTTATGGTCATTCATTCCTCCGCACGTCACATTTCAAGTGTTTGTGTTCTTTTGCAGGCCGTTTCTCTTGTGCTTCTGTGTTTGGCAACTCATTTCTTCAAACCCGAGCTCTGGCACAACAAGGAGTTCTGGATGTATGTATCCTGACACGAGAGCCTTGTTAATTTCTATTGGTGAATATAGCTGCCAGTTGCCCAAGCTGTTCGTCATGATGGCGGTGTCTTTGGTTGGCGGGGCTGTTTGCCGCCGCTTTTGCGACGTCGATAGCGAAGGGTCCTTGATTTTCACCATTCTTTTATGTATTCACTGTGACTTCTGATTGTGATAGCTACATAATCACGAATAAAGATTCTTGGTTCAAGGTGAACTACACCCGTAAGCTGCAGCATTTCGCAGCCTACGCGGTGCCCCTGGTTGTGCATTCTCCTGTCCATGGTCCTTTGCCACTAGCCTGGGGTGATTGGTTCACCCTTATGGCCTTCTTGGTCCTCATCAAACCTATCAGGTTCTTAAACTACATCGCTTGCCATTTCTACATAATGGTTGTGGTTTAGGGAGAGGTCCTCATTTTTTATGCTGCAGTTCAACTCGCTTGATCGTCCCGAAGACCGCCCCAACACTCTAAATTGGATTATTGCTGGCAACATCCTCCCTGGACTTATCCTGATCATCCTTTTCCGCTTTTTGTACTCGTACAAAGGGCAGCAACACCTGGCATATATCTTCATTATGATCACGGGGATCGGAGATGGGCTTGCCGAGCCTGTGGGAATGTGGTGGGGCCGCCACAAGTATTTGACTGCAAGCTTCACTGGGGGGCCCATGTAACATACTGCTTCGTCTTCTTCACGAGCTTGATTCTTAAGGAACTTTCTGTACGGGTAGGTACCAGCGCTCTTTGGAGGGCAGTGCCTGCGTGTTC